>OX596074.1:64167756-64450256 GCA_951394005.1 Protophormia terraenovae | reverse complement strand
GATCCAGGAACCCTGGATCACAGCCAAAGGAATAAGCGGTCTTGAATTAAAATCATATGAACTTTTTTTTTGTACGAATTCAATAAAGAACAGGGCTTGTATTTTAGCCAAAAAGGAATTAAAGTGTATTCTCTTGAAACAATTTTCTAATAGGGACCAAACAGCCATAGAGTTCAACTGCAATATGGGGAAATGTATTATAGCTTCATCATACTTTGCTCATGATGATGATATTGACCCCCCTCCTGATATTACTAGGAAGGTTACAATGTACTCTGAATCTAACAATATAGATATAGTAATAGGGTGCGATGCTAATGCCCATCATCTTCTTTGGGGCAGTACAGACACAAATGATAGAGGCTTAGCCTTGATGGACTTCATAATAGAATATAAACTATCTATCGCTAATAAGGGACAGGAACCGACATTTGTAACTAGAACTCGCAGAGAAGTTTTAGACTTAACATTAGTCTCACAATTTCGCTCGTTGGAAATTATTTCATGGAAAGTATCGAGAGAAATTAGTTTTTCGGATCATAAATATTTAGAATTTGTACTAAACAGGAACGTAGCGGAATCTCCTCAGTTCTTTAGGAACCCGCGTAGAATCAATTGGGATATATTCAACAACACATTTCTAACATCAATGCCGTCACCAAATGTAGAGATTCGAGACCAATATGATATAGAGCATGTTACTAAAGCTTTAGAGGAAACTTTTGCGACTGCTTTCGAAGCCTCATGCCCGTGCAGCAGAAATGTGTATAACAAAAATCAAGAATGGTGGAATAAAAAACTTGAAAAACTCAGATCAGGTGTTAGGAAGGCGCTCAATGCTGCAAGGGAAAAAAAACTCTAATAGGAAATGGGAAATATATAGAAATAAACGCAAAGAATTTAAGAAACAGATTAGGAAGGCAAAAAGACAGCACTTTGTGGATAAATTAAAAGAAATAGAAACTATTAAAGACACCTCCAGACTAAGGAAGCTTATGACTAAACAGAAACACGTTCCCAGCAATGTAAGAAGATCTGATGGATCATGGACAGAATCAGCTGCCGAAACATTAGAAGTACTATTTAAAATGCATTTTCCGGGATGCAACTTGAATACAGTGATTGACACTCACTCTGGTATAGATCATGGATTCTGCAACTCTGTAATAGACCGCAGCATTATAACAAAAGAGAAAATCAAATGGGCTATTAGTACTTTTGGACCTTACAAATCACCTGGATTAGATGGAATATATCCAATAATGTTACAAAAAACAAGTTCTATTGTAGCATATATACTAGTGAACCTCTACAACGCGTGCATCAACTATTCCTATGTTCCAGTAAGCTGGCGCAGGGTTAAGGTAATTTTTATACCAAAGGCAGGGAAAATACAACATAGTGAGCCAAAGGATTATAGGCCCATTAGCTTATCTTCCTTTCTTTTAAAGACTCTTGAGAGAATCTTAGATGATCATATTAGAGAAAGAATGAAGGAAGTAACATTCTCACCTGATCAACATGCCTATATTAAAGGGAGATCAGTTGAGACTGCTCTACACAGTTTAGCGACGAAAATAGAGCAGTCTGTATATCATGGGGAAGACGCACTTGCATGCTTTCTGGACATAGAGGGGGCGTTCAACAATATCAAGTCCGAGGCAATAAAAGTAGCACTTAATGCTAGTAAATGTGAAGAAAAGGTAAATTCCTGGTTAATGAAGGTACTTACACAGCGACTAATTCAGGCTGAGTTAGGGGGTAAAGTTATAGAGGCAAACGCCACGAGGGGAACACCTCAAGGAGGTGTAATTTCACCTACACTATGGAATCTTGTACTAAACCAAATATTAGTGGAGATGAATAAAATAGGTATTGGTATAATCGCATATGCAGATGATGTTGTTATATTGATAAGAGGTAAATTTCCGAATACACTTGCTGAGGTGATGGAATGTGCTTTGGGGAAACTGCTTGAATGGGCCACAAGGTGCGGACTTGGCATTAACCCATCGAAAACGGTAATGGTTCTCTTTACAAGGAGAAGAATACCTTCTTTTAACTACCCAAAACTTAGAGGAAGAACCTTACATCTTTCAAGTGAGGCGAAATTTCTAGGTGTAATCTTCGATCGAAAATTAAAATGGTTACCAAACCTAAGGGAAAGAGTAAAGAAAGCTTATGCAGCTATGTACATAGGTAAATCATGGGGACTGAAACCACGCCTGATATATTGGATATACAAGGCAATTGTCAGACCTATACTGGCACATGGAGCCTTGATCTGGTGGACAATAATGGATACGCGCACACACGCGTCATTTATTGAGCGGGTCAACAGAGTAGCTGCACTATGCATATCTGGGGCCCGAAGATCAACTGCAACTGAGGCTATGTGCAGAATACTGGACATGGACCCGCTATGTATATATATTAAAGAACATGCCCTGAGAACACAAGTAAGGCTGGGCCAAACTGGACAACTGATTATTAGAAACTTTGGACACTCAACATTAATTGGTGGATCACAATATATGAATATTGCTACTGACTACTTATCTACTCAAATCGAATGGGATAAGGAGTTAAAAGCGGTCATACCATCAAGGGAAAACTGGGAGATAAATAACCGCAACATTGAAGGCATTGAAGTCTACACTGATGGCTCAAGGAAAGAAAATGGGACAGGTTGTGGTGTTTTCTGTGAAAAATTGGATATTAACTACAGCGCTAGACTTTATGATGCATGTACTATCTTTCAAGTAGAGGTTTTTGCCGTGTATGAGGCAGCCAGACTTATATCTATGAGGCCGATATTTACGAGCGATATCACAATATACATAGATAGTCAAGCTACGATAAAGGCACTCTGTAATAGGAATATTAGATCAAAGGTAGTCAGCCGTTGTCGCCGAGAGCTTCAGGTTCTCAACGAACAACACTCATTGAAACTGTGCTGGGTACCGGGTCATAATAATATACAAGGAAACGAATATGCTGACGAGTTGGCACGAGCAGGAGCAGATATGGATGTAAGCACAGCTTGCGAATGCGTCTATCCGGGTTTGAACTCAATCTATCTTAGGATACGGGGGGAATTCAATAGTAAATCAGACGAGATGTGGCGAAACTCACCACGTTGCAAACAAACGAAGATATTATGGGAACCAAAAGATAAAAATACGCTAAAGTCTTTACTTAGTATGGAGAAATGCGAACTGAGACGGTACATAGGTATTATTACAGGCCATAATGAACTAAGGTATTTCCTGCACAAAATTGGTCTTAGTACAGTGAGTATATGTAGATGGTGTAATGATACAGAGGAGGATACATTCCACTACCTTTGCCAATGTGTTGCATTATCACTTTACAGATTTAAATGTTTTGATTCCTATTTCTTTCAGAATTTAGAGGAACTGAGAGGAACGAATCCAATGAAGATGCTAAAATTTGTGAAATTAACTGGACTATGTGTACGAAACATTGAGACGCAAATGGATAGAATATAATACTATCAAATGGACAAGAAAAGGACTTAGACTTTCATAATAAAAAGAAAACTGACAGAAAAACTTACAAAGACAATGACGTAATTTTTGTCAAGAACAACAAAAGAATAGGGAATAATCTGACACCTAGATACAAAATTGAAATAGTTAAAGAGGAACTGTTTTGACGACAACTAACCGAATAGTTCACAAAAATTTAATAAAAAAAATGATTTTTATTTTTAGACTAATGATAACACTGACTAGAACGGAAGTACAAATTTTGGATTATTCGAACGCTCAAATTGTGACAATAGAGACTGGATCGACAAAACTTGTCATAGGAGACTTTAAAATAATACACATAATAGATTTTGAATTATACGAAACGACGATTTATCAGCTCGAAACTATTATAAAAAGAGACACAGGAAGTAAAAACACCAGTTACGAATATTTACTACATCAAATACAAGGTTTATAATTTGAAGCCCAGACGCGTATCCAGATCAATAGACGCCTTGGGATCATTATGGAAATGGGTAGCAGGAACGCCAGATCATGAAGATTTTAAATTAGTAACCGACCTGATGGACAGACTTATCGAAAACAATGACAAACAGATCGTCATAAATAGAGGAATCGACTCTAGAATTCAGGAGATAACAAACATAACTAATAAAATAATCAATAACATAGGATCAAATGAGGCGTTTGAAAGAGAATTAGTAAAGGACATAGAGAGAAAATTAGACATAGTTAAAACAGAACTTACAAATTTTGGGTACTCCATTCAATGGGCGAAGGCAGGAATAATAAATTCCTTTATCCTATCTGATTACGAATTAAATTTGACCAGAAGTCATTTCAACAATCTTAACATGCTTTATGTCAATGTAATCGATGCATTGGAGTTTGGAGAGGTAAAGATAGGAATGAATGAAACTGCAATTTTGTACGTAATTGATTTGCCCATAACAGAACGGGAAACGTGTAGAAGTTTATTTGTAAACTCAGTAAAAAAATAATTCAAATGTAACAATAAAATTTAATAAAGAAAGATTTATATTATGTAAGAATTCTGTTTTTGAAATTAAATCATCTTGTAAAATGTTTAATGATGTGTCCATTTGTAAGAACGATAATTTAGAAAACATTACGAAATCAAACTCTTTACCTAAACTATTACATGGCATGCCATCCCAATGCCCATCTTCAAACCATCAGCATCTACCATCAAAAAAGGCCTAATACTTCTCAATGGCTACAACGGGACAATAAAGGCTGAAAATAGAAAAATCAACTTGCAGGGAACATACGTTATCAAATTCCATAATGCCACAATCATCATAGAAGAAAAATCATACTTTAGCAAAGAAGTATCGACAATGAAACCCTTGCTGATGGTAAAGGCACCCAATATCATAACGGTATGAAGAGGTACTATCCTTGGAAATGTTAAAAGAATTAAACATAGGCAATGTCAATAAAATTGGAAAGATGGTTACTAACCACAAGATAAGCATGTTAATATTCGTATTTACTACAATATTATTAAGTGTCTTATTGTTATTTAAAAGAAAATCAGTCATAAAAATTAAAAGTAATGTTCAATTAGAAAACCCAATAGAAACATCAAATTCCTATGATCATTACCCCTCCAACGTGGACGTTGGATTTTAAGAAGGGAAGAGTTTAGGAAAATAAAATTGTTTAAATAATAACTAAAATAAAGTAATAGTTCATTTACCTACCATTTAATAAATTGCTGACTAGTGTCTTATAATTTAAGCAATAGTTCATTTACCTACCTTTTTGTAACATTGCTGACAAATGTCTGCAATATCAAAATTCACTTTAAAAATAAATTGCACGATTGTTTTGAAATACGTAAATTGTACTTTAGTTATTAAGAAGAAAATAATTAATTAATAAGCAAAACTTGTAATGCAAAGAAATAATAAAAGGCAGTTGCAGTCAAGTACTCAAACCAATAAGAACATAGTTTTCTTAAATTTATATATTACTCATACGCACGGTTGTACATGAAAGATACACAAATATTTCTGACAAAGTTATATTAGAGTGCAAAACGTTTTAAAATGATTATTCCACTTTAATGAAATAAAAGTAAATTAAATTTAGTTTTCTTATCTACAGATATAACCGTGAATTAAAAAATGTAAAACTAAAATTATTTAATGAATTTTTACATCATTTGTACTTGAATAATTTTACAGAAAATTGTAATTATTCGTTCCTAAAAAAATATAAATTACAAAAATACTGAGCAAAAAGTGGTTCCGTTCTTTATTGATTACTATTAAGGTGAAAAAAGGGAATAAAATAGAGAAAAGAAGTTCCAAAAACATGCACTAATCTTCCTTATATATTTAATCAAACTTTGTCAATTTTATATTTTTAACACAATATAAAATCATATATAAAATTTATTAAAATATTTAAATTTTAATATAAATTAAGTACTAATGTTTTATTTTGTTAAAATTTGTGCTATGTTGAGCTTAACTACATAAAAAAAAATTTTGAAAGAAATTTAAAAATTCATTAAAATTTATTTTTTTAATTGTTCACTTCAAAAATATTTAAATAAAAAAATGTTATTTTTCCCTTCTATAAAATATTTTATTATATAAATTATAAGCAAAAGGTTGCGTTTTTCGCTGTTTTAAAAATATCAGATATCAAGCTATAGTATCAGCTTTAAAAAATTTAAATCTATGAACTAATCTCCTTGAAAATTCAGTTTTAATGAAATCCAAATTTCCAAACAAAATTTTATTAATAATTTAAGAAAAAATCAAAAAGATAAAATATATTATTTTTAGGTGAAGTTATAAATTTACGTTTTCAAAAGAAATAACAAAAAAACTGTTGAAATATATTTTTACCAATTATTTAAGTAGAGCCATCGAAATTAATTTTTTTTTGCTATATATCTGCTGATTTTGGCGCCCTCTACTGGCATGATAATGTTTTCTAAAAATATGGGACATAGTTGCTGATATGCTGTCCCGAACACCACAGGAATATTTAGATGAAATACATGAAGGTAATTTACTTGACTTTGAAACGATGGAATTCGAATCTGACAAATATTTAGATTTAATTAGGCAAATTAGGGAAAATAGTGAGAAATTACCAGACTAAAAAATAGTTGATAACTGTATTTTTAAACGTACAAATTTTAACCAAAATCTAGAAGATCCATACCAATGGAAACTATAGGTACCACCGAATTTAACATATACAATAATAGAAAAAGCACATAATGCAATTACTTCAGCTCATGGTGGAACAGCAAAGACTATTGAAAGAGTTAAAAGATTCTTTTACTGGCCTAAAATGATCGTTCAGATTAAAGAGTATGTCAAGAAATGTCAAATTTGTAAAGAGACAAAGCCAGCCAATAAAAATCTTATGCCAGAAATAGGTCAAGAAATGGTGGATCATTTCACAAAATTTACCTTTCTGAAGGCCATGAAAGAAGATACCAAGAAGCTAAGTATTCTATCGTACCAGAAATTATACATAGTGATAATGGTTCACAGTTTGTAGCAAAGGGTTTTCAGAATCTATTAGAAACTTTCGGTATAAAACACATGAAAACTGCAGTTTACTCTCCTCAATCTAACGCCTCTGAGAAATATTAACCCTGGAAAGACTTCGATATTTTTACCCTTCTAAGGGCTGCGTTAGTCGAAACGACTAACACTAACTTTTTTTCAAAATATTTCAAGAAGTATCATTAAAATAAAAAATAAATCAACTGATTTTTAGTTGATGTATTCATTTAAATAAAATAACAGCAAAAGTTCCTAAATACTTTTCGTTGTTTTCGAAATATTAAGCAAAAACTGGAAAGACCTCAATATTTGTACTTTTTCAGAGATGGTGTTATATAAGTACCTTTTTTGTACTTATATAACACCATATAAGTAAATTTAAAAACAAATGTTTCTGCATACTCTGTGCATATTTCAAATTCGTGATACTGTTTGCTTTTTTTTAAGTATGGCTTAGTAGTTCAGTGTTTTTTTTTTTTAGCCGCAGAAGCTACAAATCTTATTTTTATTTTTTTACAATTCACATTATTGTTATAAATTTTCCTTGAGATAGGAAATTTTATAAAAAATGGTTTTTTAATTGCTTTTAACATATTTTTTTTAAATAAACAATTAATATAATTAATGTTTAGTTTGATGCAGAAAATGTAGAGCAGCAAAGGCAAGTCTTGCGTTAGTGTGATATTTCACTGCATATTTGTCGAAAATATCAATCGCGTCCTTAAGTTTTATTATTAAACTCATAACGATCTGTAATCGTTAGTACTTTATTTATTCAGTCTTCAGCATGCCTTTTTTATTTAATATAGGAAATAGAGCTACCTCATCATCATTGTGTAATGTTACAAAAAAAATATACTTATGTGCTGCTAACACATACTATAGGAATAAATATTAAATACACTGCATTACTATATTTACCTAATTACTGTATCTCTAAAAGTTCAAAAAGTCACACTAAGTGCTTTGTTAGTCGTTTCGACTAACAAGGTTGCTCAAAATACTAACTTCCAGACCGCTCACAGCAAAATACGTCTGAACACTTCAAGATCTCATTTACGGCAGGTGTTATAGCAAAATTCCCAAAAAAAAAAAATATGCAACGAATAAAGAATTTTCACTCAAAATAGCATTGTTGTTAGTCGAAACGACTAACGAGGGTTAAATTGAAACCTGGACAAGAGTATTTCGTTGTAACACGATTCTGAGTGGTTTTGGAAAAAATATAAATGCGAAATTTTGTCGAAAGTTTCTGAAATGTAAAATAGTAAAACCAGTCGGAGGTAACATGTATGAATTAGAGGATTTACAGGGAAAATCAATTGGCATATACCATGTAAAAGATATTAAAGTTTAGAATTAAAAAGACGAAATAATAATGGATAGGTTTTGAATCTGTGATAAAATCTGGAACAAGTGCAATATTAAGATAAGTAACACAAATTATTTTTGCAATTATTATACGTATATACAGTATGTCAAGAAAATGTTTTTACAATGAACAAAAATTTATTATTTAAACTTTATTTTATAATATTCGCAAATGTTGTATAACATTGCAAATTTTTATTTTTAAATTTTATTTTATATCTATTTCTTTAATGGGTTTTACCAAAAAGAATTCATAATGATTGTAATTACAAAAGTACAACAACAAAAACTACACATACCCTATATTCTACCTGTCAAAAAAATGTTTTTACATATGCGTTTTTGTTGCTATTTGAAACAATTCTTGGAAGTTTGGATTGATTATTACGTAGTATAAGAATATGTGTCCAAATCATAGTACGGAAAAATTCGGATTACGAATTTAATTTTCAGATTTTATTCGCTCTTTTTAATAAAATTCGTAAATTTAAAAATAAAATTCACTTTTTGGATTAAATTTGTATTCTTTACTTTTTTTAATTTGAGTTAAAAATATAATCTAAAAAACTTTTTTTTTAATTTGTAATTATGTGGAAGATCGTTATTTTACGATTACAAACGGTTCGGTCGCCATACTATGGTACAATGATGTGCGCAAAAAAGTGGTTGAAAAATAGTAAAAACAAGGTTCGTTGTGTGTATGTACACTTATACATACATGTAGATGTGTATAAAAAATATTTTTTTAGCGGTATACTGTCGTTTATAAAAAAAATTAACTATAATACTGCAATTATATTTGTTGTTATAAATTTGTAAGTTTATATGGATGTATGTATGTTTGTAAGTATATGAATTCATTTATCGTCAAAAATAATTGTGTTGTTGGTGTAATATCGATAAATCTTTGATTTTTGTGTAAACAAATATTTTATGACGGACAACATTGAATAAATGCAACAGCAAAAATAAGGATTTGTTTATAAGCAAAAAGTGTTTAAAAGTTCAATAAATTTTAGTTTTTTAAAAGATCGTAGAAAGAAAAAAAGGGTTGATACAACGACAAAAAATATTTGATGACAATCATAAACATACATTGAATGGATTGATTGGAGAAAAATTTTATGGGATTTAAAAGATCGTAGAAAGAAAAAAAGGGTTGATACAACGACAAAAAATATTTGATGACAATCATAAACATACATTGAATGGATTGATTGGAGAAAAATTTTATGGGATTATAAAATTTTGCAAATTAAATATTAACCTCAAAAATATGTATATGCATCTACATACATATGTATGTATGTATGTATGTGGAAAATATTTTTAATACATACCTATGTATATTATAATAATTGTAAAACATTACGAAAAAAATTTTTTTTTGTTTTGTAGGAAAAAATATTTTATGGTAGTCAAGCAATTTTGTGGCAAAAATAGAATTAATGAAATATTAACAGCTTAATATGTAAAAAAGATCTATTTGTGGTTAATGAGTACAAAACACGTAAAAAAGTTTTTTTTTTAAAGTAGCAATAATATGTTATGGTGATCATGGACAACAAAATATTTTATGGCGATCGCAAAAAAATAAAAAAAGGATCGATTTGCAAGCAAAAAAATTTTATGACTTTCGTAAACAATGAGCTAAAAACAATGAAAAATGTATCATTGAAGACAACAAAAAAGTGTTTATAAAGTTCACAAGAAAATAAAAATGGGCTGATTTTAAAGTTTTATTGCGGTCGCTTACAAATTAAATTTTTTATGTTTGTATATGGTTTTTGTGCACAATGAGCTAAAAACAATTAAAAAGGATTTATTAAAACAACAAAAAAGGGTTTCTGATGATAGCATAAAAATAATAAAAATGTTGATTTGTAAGCAAAAAAGGTTTTATTACGGTCGTGTATGTATTTTTTCTATTTATTTTTTTTTTTTGTGGGTAATGAGATCAAACCATTATTGAAAACAACAAAAAAAAAAGTGTTTATGACGATCATCATAAATGTAGAAATGGATTGATTTGCTTGAAAAAAAAGTTTATTGCGGTTGTGTACATAGTAATTTTCCTTTTCGTAAGTAGTTTTTTGTGGGCAAGGGTTTAAAGCAATTAAAAATGTTTTTGAAAAATAACAAACAAGTGTTTATGGTGATCGTGGACAACCAAATATTTTATGGCGGTCATAAAAAATGGATTATTACGCAAGTAATTTTTTTTTTTTTTGCGGTGGTGTTGACATTTTTCTATTTTTAAAAAATATATTAATGTATTGTATGTAAATGTAGAATTTCTAACCACAGTATATAAGATAAAAACCTTTGACAAGTGTCATTCAGTTTTTAATTGTGAGTATTCAATCAAGTGCAATGGGTCGCAAAAAAATATTTGAAAGTGAAAAATATGTACAGTAAATAAAGAAAATAACACATCAACATGCAATCTTTGTAAAAAAATCCTTAAAGGAATGGTTACGGGAAATGTTAAACGTCATTATTCTGCTATCCACAAAATAAATGATGCTGCAAGTAAAATAAAAGAAAGTATTTCTAAATTAGTGTCAAAGAAAATGATTTGTTTAAAAATAGATTTTGCTAGTCGAATGGAAAAAAGCATTCTTGGAATAAATATTCAATATATAACAGACTCTAAAATCAACATTAATACAATTGGGATGATTCCATTAAAAAAACAGCATACAGCTCAGTTCCTCAAAGATGAAATCATAACCTGCTTAAAAGAATTCAATATTGACATTTTCCAAATATACTCCTGTACCTCCGATAATGGGGCAAATGTTATTAAAACTTCAAAACTTCTGCAAGAACTTCAGGAGGAGCTCATAACGCAAGACGAAGCAGATTCCTTAAGTGATGATGAGGATTTCAACAATATTCATTCCTCACTGTCATCCGTAATGTCTGTTGTTAGATGTGCTGCGCATACTATACAATTAGCAGCTCATGATGTTTTAAAACTAATTCAAAGTGTAGTTGAAGAGTGTAGGAAAATTGTCAAACATCTGAGAAATATCATTAGAAATGAGAACCCATCAAATTTGCCAGTGATTGACAATACGACAAGATGGAATTCTACATTTAGAATGATTAAATCACTAAAAAGTTTAAAAGAATATATTGAAAACATTAACAACAACATTTGTGAATCTAATTGGAATTTTGTTAACAAATTTCTGAATGCATTTAAACCATTGTCAGAATGTACCAATAAATTCCAATTAGAACAGTACGTTATCGGGGACTTTTTCAGAGATTGGCTATGTTGCTAGGTTGAATTAGAAGAACAAAGAAATGAAGAAAATATTTACGCGCAAAAACTTTTGGATGCAATGAAAATAAGAAAGCAAAATCTTCTCCGAAATGAAGCTTTTTTGTCCGCTATTTATTTGGATCCACGGTTCAACTTTACAAGAACTCCATTTTTGTCAGAGGAACAGAAAAAAATAGCGGTGGTAAGTCTTTCATGAAGATAGCTGTAATAATTACTCTTATTAAGTATACATATATTATATTTTATCGTCTTATGAATGTATGTTTCGTTTTTTTTTTATTTTAGAACCATCTTCTAAAAACACAAGAAATTATTAAAAGATTAGCGGGTCAACAAGCAGACATTGAAAATGTCTCTATTTTGGACAGAATTTCTAACATCCCAACTGGAGCATTTTCCAAATTAGAAGCAAAATTGAATCTGCTTATTGAACAGACTCCACCTACAGATAGAACAACAAAACAAAAACTCGAAAATTTGTGCAACGCTGAGAGTGTACCCTTTGATACAAATATTTTAGGTTTTTGGAAAAATTCTAAAATAACAGATATGGGAAGATTGTTGGATGTCGCATTATCAGTTCCATCAACTCAGGTTTCTGTAGAAAGAGCGTTCAGTGCTCTATCAATAATATTAACAAAAACTAGATCAAAATTATCAAAAGAAATAATTAATAATGTGTTAATTGTGAAGCTTAATAAAAACTTTATTGAAAATTTAATTATTTAAATATTAACCAAATTTTTTATGATAAATAACAAATTTTGATTTTCCCATATCGCTAACAAAACATGTATTTACATACATGCATACATACAAACATTGTGTTGTTTCATTTTAATAAACAAAAAAATAAAAAAAAAACATGCAGTTATCATAAACACACAAGCGCATGTACAAATGTCTTTAACATCCACACATCCTTCATTTAACATAAGTCAACACATTTTATATCGTTGTACACGACTTCAATTCGAATAATTCTTTTCGGGTTAATTCACAAATAATATTTTTATTTTCAAAAATAAAATTTTTGATCTTCGAACAAATTAAAAAATTAAATTTGTAAACAAAAAAATAAAATTCGTTCCAAAAAATTAGGATTAAATTCGTTGATAAAAATTGTGTTCCGAACAAATCAAAAAATGAGCGTTCTACCTACCCTGGTCCAAATCCATAATATATATTACGATTACTTCGTGAATTATATATTAAATAGGTCAAGAGAAAAAAATGTAAGATATAAACCCATTTAAAATTTATTATAACCCCTAATACTGGAAAAGTGCTGAGATATTTTATAACTGTGTTCCTTATTAAGATAAATACTTAATAGAGTATTAAATCGCTACAAAAAATATCTAGTTTGGGAGCTTATATCTATTAATAAATGTCTAATTGAAATATTCAGCAGAGTGAAACGTAGAAAAGTTAAGGAAACTAGGAAAAAATATCCACCAGGGCTCCGGATAAAGGGCTCTAGAAAGGGTATGTCCAAATATATTTATATTTTCGTATTTTAAAGATATTATTTTATTATTATACCAATGTATTTTATTCGGAATAGCTGCAAATTCGGTATTTTTATGAAATATATTAGATGTGCAACAACATTTCTAAGCTTTGAAAGCTCGTTTAAAAAAAAGTGGTAATAAATATGAGTTTATGAGTTTTTATGAAATATATTAGATGTGCAACAACATTTCTAAGCTTTGAAAGCTCGTTTAAAAAAAAGTGGTAATAAATATGAGTTTATGAGAGACAATAAGCCAAAACTGAAGTCATTATCAAATAATAACTCCAAGCGCTTATGAGCAAAGATTGATAATACAGAAATATTTGTTTGCAAAAAGTGTTGAATATACCAATACATAGTCCACACTTTAATCCCACTTAATTTTTTTCGCATAATGTGACTATGACATTCATTAATAAATGTATTTGATGAAAAAAATTCCACAAGCAGTTATACATACCAGCTGTTACCATATTGAATTTTAAAAAATTGCTTTAAACTTAAACAGTTTTTTAAACCTTTGCAATTTTGTTATTTTTGCATAAAATGAAATACCTAAAAAATAAAATTTAGTTGGTTTATAAAAGGCTTTCATTATATATGATGTATCCGAGATACCAGAAGTAACATCTGAATTAGATGTCAGATTCAAAAATCACCAAAGAGAAATTTTAAGCAGTTGTTAAACCGTTAACAACGTTATATCACATTCTGCAATCGGACTTGAAATGGCGATGCTATATACAAAAAACAAAAAGGGGGTATTTTGGGGCGTGGCAAAAAAATAATTTTTTGCATTTTTGGAAACCTTAGTAACTATTCTTTCATTCTAGGGGGTGACTGGTACAACTTATTTTTATCGATCCGCTCTAATATACCCTCGCGAAGGGGTAGTCATCTTGGCGCGATGCGAGGGCTTACGTGTAAGCACCCATGAGGCCGTACTGGCAGGGCCACCCATACCAGAGGGGCTCATGTTGAGCACAAACTAAGCACTACCCACCCCCTGTCTGAAAGCGTCTGTTTTCCCCAGTTGGGGTTGACTATCAGACATTCCTCTCGACGCCTCTCCATTCTTATTAAAGAATGGGCGTCTAGAAGGAACAGTCGTTGGATCTTACGCATCCATTCGTCCATACTTAACGTGTACGTCAAATCCACCAGCGTCTGTTTCCCATAATGGTCGGCTTGGTAATCCGTATATACCAAGATACCGAAACTTGGCAGTAAGTATAAAATGCAATCTTCCGATATTGTCTGAAATGTCCAACAAAAAATCGTGCCCTCATAATCTCCGGAGACCCTATTCCCACGGCGGTAACCTCGGGCCGTGGTGAATCGAGTGCTACTGAGGTTCAGGTGGCACCGGGCCAGGCGAATCTGCGAGCTACTGGCATCCAGAAACAAACAGCAGGAGGAGGCAAAGGGAAGCCCAAGTCTACCGAATGCGTAAAAACAGCTCCCAAATAGGGTAACAAATCAAAAGGCAGCGAGGTGCCTCTGTCTTCCAAACCAAGCACCTCAAAAGCTGCCCTGGCCCACGCCAACTCAAGATCGGCGAAACCCCCTGTCTCGTGGACAGCCTGCTCGAAACAAACTCGAGCTGCAGCAACACCTGTGCCTACTGTAACCAAAGGAGTTGCGAACAAATCTTCGGGCTCTCAAACGTTACCACCCCCGCCAGTCATGGAGATGCGAACCAGCTTTCGGTCTCCGGAACTATGCCTCCAGCCCAAAAGGGCAATAATCAGTCCCAAAGGCACATCTCACCCGCCGAGAGATTTCCGGATCGGTTGGGTAAAAAGCCTGCCGAATCCCTAACACCTGAGGTACTTGTTTCCCTCAATTGGGCTAAGCCCTTATTGACCGAATTGCAGCGAAACCCTCCCCCGCGTTGAAAGACGGATCTAAACGGCAACGTTCAGTGGAGGAGGCACAGCTGCAAAACCAACAGCCCGGGACTAAACGTCCAAAACCCATAGCCCGTGTACCGGACGAACCATTCAAACCCGAGGAGATCCTGGGGTTTGGCGTCGGCTCCTTTATAAGCGGGATATTTCTTTGTCTAGCCGCCTTTGTTTTATCGCGAACCTTCTTGCTTGGTGGTGGGTCGCTATCATCATGTAACTGGATACAATATAAGTAATGCCGGAGCTTGTCTCCCAGGCCGCAACCATTCAGTTCAGAAATCCTGAAATCCCTACAAGCGATTGGAAGGTGATGACAGGGACAGGCCGATTCATAATGATGACAATCAGGCTCCGGAAGCAATGCTTTGTGAGGATACTACTAGTTCTCTTGCTCAAGAGGACACTCATTCAAACTCTGAGTTTGTAGGTGAATTTTTGGAGCGAGTGGATGAAGTAGTTGACGAGGACGCCCTCTTGGACTCGGACCAACATGACGTCAACGTCACAATCGTCCCAAAAGACAAAGATGCTGAAGATAACACTAGTTAATCTTCACCACTCCAAAGCAGCTTCGGCTGCGTTGCTCCTCCGCATGGCAGAAAAAGGAGAGGAGCTGACACCAAGATGACATCAACGTCACAATCGTCCCAAAAGACAAAGATGGTGAAGATAACACAAGTTAATCTTCACCACTCCAAAGCAGCTTCGGCTGCGTTGCTCCTCCGCATGGCAGAAAAAGGAGAGGAGCTAGCACTAGTCCAATAACCCTGGATAGTTGATGACAGAGTTTGCGGACTACGTGCGGATAACTTTAAGCTGCTACACACTGTAGGATCAGGTAGGATTCGATCTTGTATAGTAGCTAGCAACAAACTCAGTATCTTAGATATACATAGATAGTCAAGCTACGATAAAGGCACTCTGTAATAGGAATATTAGATCAAAGGTAGTCAGCCGTTGTCGCCGAGAGCTTCAGGTTCTCAACGAACAACACTCATTGAAACTGTGCTGGGTACCGGGTCATAATAATATACAAGGAAACGAATATGCTGACGAGTTGGCACGAGCAGGAGCAGATATGGATGTAAGCACAGCTTGCGAAAGCGTCTATCCGGGTTTGAACTCAATCTATCTTAGGATACGGGGGGAATTCAATAGTAAATCAGACGAGATGTGGCGAAACTCACCACGTTGCAAACAAACGAAGATATTATGGGAACCAAAAGATAAAAATACGCTAAAGTCTTTACTTAGTATGGAGAAATGCGAACTGAGACGGTACATAGGTATTATTACAGGCCATAATGAACTAAGGTATTTCCTGCACAAAATTGGTCTTAGTACAGTGAGTATATGTAGATGGTGTAATGATGCAGAGGAGGATACATTCCACTACCTTTGCCAATGTGTTGCATTATCACTTTACAGATTTAAATGTTTTGATTCCTATTTCTTTCAGAATTTAGAGGAACTGAGAGGAACGAATCCAATGAAGATGCTAAAATTTGTGAAATTAACTGGACTATGTGTACGAAACATTGAGACGCAAATGGATAGAATATAATACTATCAAATGGACTAGCTAGTGAACTTGAAGCAGTGCTGCAATATGATGCTGGTTATGAATGTGCTAATGACGAACTTCGAGGATTCACTCTGGATCAACAAATATGGTCTTGTGATTACACACGATTCCGTGTGGTCCTCTCCTAAACCTAACCTAACCTATCACAGACATACAATAATAGACACAGACTTCGATATCGATAAACTATTAAATGTTCTGAAATCGTACTTGAACCCTTCTGTAACTAATGCTATTTTGACCGAAGACCAGATTCTAGGTAAAATACAGGAGCTATGGTCATCACATTTTTTTTAAATTTCGCGCAAAATACACAAACAAGAGACTGAAATTATAAATGAACATAGACGAGCACACATGAACTCAAAGGAGAATAAACTTCAATTACTTAACAAATATTATTTTCCCCACATGCACGCTAAGATTAAAAAGATAATAAGACAATGTAGAATATGTAGTGAAAACAAATATGACCGCCATCCAAATAACATAGTTTTAGGGAAAACACCTATTCCGCAATATCCAGGCCAATACGTACACATATATATTTACTATACAAATAATAAAGTCATTCTAACCGCAATAGATACATTTTCAAAGTACGCCCAGGCAAAAATAATTAAATCTAGAGCAACAGAGGATGTAAAACTTCCGTTATAAGAATTGTTAATATCTTTCGGTACCCCCGATAATGTTGTCATAGACGATGAGAAGTCCCTTAACCAAGCTTCTGTAACCTTTATGTTAGAAAACCAATTGGGTATTAAAATTTATAAAACTCCACCTTATACCAGTACTGTAAATGGTCAAGTGGGACGTTTTCATTCTACACTAACTGAAATTATGAGGTGTATGAATGAAGAAAAATTTTATAACTCATTTGAAGACTTTTTGACTAATTGTTTAAATAAATACAATAACTCCGTTCATTCTACAATAAATAGGAGACCAATAGAAATATTTTTCGGTAGAAACAAAGATCCCAAATCCTTAAAACATGACAGATTGAAAATTATACAGAACTTGACGGAAAAACAAGAAAAGGACTTAGACTTTCATAATAAAAAGAAAACTGACAGAAAAACTTACAAAGACAATGACGTAATTTTTGTCAAGAACAACAAAAGAATAGGGAATAATCTGACACCTAGATACAAAATTGAAATAGTTAAAGAGGAACTGTTTTGACGACAACTAACCGAATAGTTCACAAAAATTTAATAAAAAAATGATTTTTATTTTTAGACTAATGATAACACTGACTAGAACGGAAGTACAAATTTTGGATTATTCGAACGCTCAAATTGTGACAATAGAGACTGGATCGACAAAACTTGTCATAGGAGACTTTAAAATAATACACATAATAGATTTTGAATTATACGAAACGACGATTTATCAGCTCGAAACTATTATAAAAAGAGACACAGGAAGTAAAAACACCAGTTACGAATATTTACTACATCAAATACAAGGTTTATAATTTGAAGCCCAGACGCGTATCCAGATCAATAGACGCCTTGGGATCATTATGGAAATGGGTAGCAGGAACGCCAGATCATGAAGATTTTAAATTAGTAACCGACCTGATGGACAGACTTATCGAAAACAATGACAAACAGATCGTCATAAATAGAGGAATCGACTCTAGAATTCAGGAGATAACAAACATAACTAATAAAATAATCAATAACATAGGATCAAATGAGGCGTTTGAAAGAGAATTAGTAAAGGACATAGAGAGAAAATTAGACATAGTTAAAACAGAACTTACAAATTTTGGGTACTCCATTCAATGGGCGAAGGCAGGAATAATAAATTCCTTTATCCTATCTGATTACGAATTAAATTTGACCAGAAGTCATTTCAACAATCTTAACATGCTTTATGTCAATGTAATCGATGCATTGGAGTTTGGAGAGGTAAAGATAGGAATGAATGAAACTGCAATTTTGTACGTAATTGATTTGCCCATAACAGAACGGGAAACGTGTAGAAGTTTATTTGTAAACTCAGTAAAAAAATAATTCAAATGTAACAATAAAATTTAATAAAGAAAGATTTATATTATGTAAGAATTCTGTTTTTGAAATTAAATCATCTTGTAAAATGTTTAATGATGTGTCCATTTGTAAGAACGATAATTTAGAAAACATTACGAAATCAAACTCTTTACCTAAACTATTACATGGCATGCCATCCCAATGCCCATCTTCAAACCATCAGCATCTACCATCAAAAAAGGCCTAATACTTCTCAATGGCTACAACGGGACAATAAAGGCTGAAAATAGAAAAATCAACTTGCAGGGAACATACGTTATCAAATTCCATAATGCCACAATCATCATAGAAGAAAAATCATACTTTAGCAAAGAAGTATCGACAATGAAACCCTTGCTGATGGTAAAGGCACCCAATATCATAACGGTATGAAGAGGTACTATCCTTGGAAATGTTAAAAGAATTAAACATAGGCAATGTCAATAAAATTGGAAAGATGGTTACTAACCACAAGATAAGCAATGTTATATTCGTATTTACTACAATATTATTAAGTGTCTTATTGTTATTTAAAAGAAAATCAGTCATAAAAATTAAAAGTAATGTTCAATTAGAAAACCCAATAGAAACATCAAATTCCTATGATCATTACCCCTCCAACGTGGACGTTGGATTTTAAGAAGGGAAGAGTTTAGGAAAATAAAATTGTTTAAATAATAACTAAAATAAAGTAATAGTTCATTTACCTACCATTTAATAAATTGCTGACTAGTGTCTTATAATTTAAGCAATAGTTCATTTACCTACCTTTTTGTAACATTGCTGACAAATGTCTGCAATATCAAAATTCACTTTAAAAATAAATTGCAAGATTGTTTTGAAATACGTAAATTGTACTTTAGTTATTAAGAAGAAAATAATTAATTAATAAGCAAAACTTGTAATGCAAAGAAATAATAAAAGGCAGTTGCAGTCAAGTACTCAAACCAATAAGAACATAGTTTTCTTAAATTTATATATTACTCATACGCACGGTTGTACATGAAAGATACACAAATATTTCTGACAAAGTTATATTAGAGTGCAAAACGTTTTAAAATGATTATTCCACTTTAATGAAATAAAAGTAAATTAAATTTAGTTTTCTTATCTACAGATATAACCGTGAATTAAAAAATGTAAAACTAAAATTATTTAATGAATTTTTACATCATTTGTACTTGAATAATTTTACAGAAAATTGTAATTATTCGTTCCTAAAAAAATATAAATTACAAAAATACTGAGCAAAAAGTGGTTCCGTTCTTTATTGATTACTATTAAGGTGAAAAAAGGGAATAAAATAGAGAAAAGAAGTTCCAAAAACATGCACTAATCTTCCTTATATATTTAATCAAACTTTGTCAATTTTATATTTTTAACACAATATAAAATCATATATAAAATTTATTAAAATATTTCAATTTTAATATAAATTAAGTACTAATGTTTTATTTTGTTAAAATTTGTGCTATGTTGAGCTTAACTACATAAAAAAAAATTTTGAAAGAAATTTAAAAATTCATTAAAATTTATTTTTTTAATTGTTCACTTCAAAAATATTTAAATAAAAAAATGTTATTTTTCCCTTCTATAAAATATTTTATTATATAAATTATAAGCAAAAGGTTGCGTTTTTCGCTGTTTTAAAAATATCAGATATCAAGCTATAGTATCAGCTTTAAAAAATTTAAATCTATGAACTAATCTCCTTGAAAATTCAGTTTTAATGAAATCCAAATTTCCAAACAAAATTTTATTAATAATTTAAGAAAAAATCAAAAAGATAAAATATATTATTTTTAGGTGAAGTTATAAATTTACGTTTTCAAAAGAAATAACAAAAAAACTGTTGAAATATATTTTTACCAATTATTTAAGTAGAGCCATCGAAATTAATTTTTTTTGCTATATATCTGCTGATTTTGGCGCCCTCTACTGGCATGATAATGTTTTCTAAAAATATGGGACATAGTTGCTGATATGCTGTCCCGAACACCACAGGAATATTTAGATGAAATACATGAAGGTAATTTACTTGACTTTGAAACGATGGAATTCGAATCTGACAAATATTTAGATTTAATTAGGCAAATTAGGGAAAATAGTGAGAAATTACCAGACTAAAAAATAGTTGATAACTGTATTTTTAAACGTACAAATTTTAACCAAAATCTAGAAGATCCATACCAATGGAAACTATAGGTACCACCGAATTTAACATATACAATAATAGAAAAAGCACATAATGCAATTACTTCAGCTCATGGTGGAACAGCAAAGACTATTGAAAGAGTTAAAAGATTCTTTTACTGGCCTAAAATGATCGTTCAGATTAAAGAGTATGTCAAGAAATGTCAAATTTGTAAAGAGACAAAGCCAGCCAATAAAAATCTTATGCCAGAAATAGGTCAAGAAATGGTGGATCATTTCACAAAATTTACCTTTCTGAAGGCCATGAAAGAAGATACCAAGAAGCTAAGTATTCTATCGTACCAGAAATTATACATAGTGATAATGGTTCACAGTTTGTAGCAAAGGGTTTTCAGAATCTATTAGAAACTTTCGGTATAAAACACATGAAAACTGCAGTTTACTCTCCTCAATCTAACGCCTCTGAGAAATATTAACCCTGGAAAGACTTCGATATTTTTACCCTTCTAAGGGCTGCGTTAGTCGAAACGACTAACACTAACTTTTTTTCAAAATATTTCAAGAAGTATC
Source organism: Protophormia terraenovae (assembly GCA_951394005.1). Taxonomy (NCBI): domain Eukaryota; kingdom Metazoa; phylum Arthropoda; class Insecta; order Diptera; family Calliphoridae; genus Protophormia; species Protophormia terraenovae. The sequence goes on along the minus strand of OX596074.1, from coordinate 64,428,735 downwards.
ATTAAAATAAAAAATAAATCAACTGATTTTTAGTTGATGTATTCATTTAAATAAAATAACAGCAAAAGTTCCTAAATACTTTTCGTTGTTTTCGAAATATTAAGCAAAAACTGGAAAGACCTCAATATTTGTACTTTTTCAGAGATGGTGTTATATAAGTACCTTTTTTGTACTTATATAACACCATATAAGTAAATTTAAAAACAAATGTTTCTGCATACTCTGTGCATATTTCAAATTCGTGATACTGTTTGCTTTTTTTTAAGTATGGCTTAGTAGTTCAGTGTTTTTTTTTTTTAGCCGCAGAAGCTACAAATCTTATTTTTATTTTTTTACAATTCACATTATTGTTATAAATTTTCCTTGAGATAGGAAATTTTATAAAAAATGGTTTTTTAATTGCTTTTAACATATTTTTTTTAAATAAACTATTAATATAATTAATGTTTAGTTTGATGCAGAAAATGTAGAGCAGCAAAGGCAAGTCTTGCGTTAGTGTGATATTTCACTGCATATTTGTCGAAAATATCAATCGCGTCCTTAAGTTTTATTATTAAACTCATAACGATCTGTAATCGTTAGTACTTTATTTATTCAGTCTTCAGCATGCCTTTTTTATTTAATATAGGAAATAGAGCTACCTCATCATCATTGTGTAATGTTACAAAAAAAATATACTTATGTGCTGCTAACACATACTATAGGAATAAATATTAAATACACTGCATTACTATATTTACCTAATTACTGTATCTCTAAAAGTTCAAAAAGTCACACTAAGTGCTTTGTTAGTCGTTTCGACTAACAAGGTTGCTCAAAATACTAACTTCCAGACCGCTCACAGCAAAATACGTCTGAACACTTCAAGATCTCATTTACGGCAGGTGTTATAGCAAAATTCCCAAAAAAAAAAAATATGCAACGAATAAAGAATTTTCACTCAAAATAGCATTGTTGTTAGTCGAAACGACTAACGAGGGTTAAATTGAAACCTGGACAAGAGTATTTCGTCGTAACACGATTCTGAGTGGTTTTGGAAAAAATATAAATGCGAAATTTTGTGGAAAGTTTCTGAAATGTAAAATAGTAAAACCAGTCGGAGGTAACATGTATGAATTAGAGGATTTACAGGGAAAATCAATTGGCATATACCATGTAAAAGATATTAAAGTTTAGAATTAAAAAGACGAAATAATAATGGATAGGTTTTGAATCTGTGATAAAATCTGGAACAAGTGCAATATTAAGATAAGTAACACAAATTATTTTTGCAATTATTATACGTATATACAGTATGTCAAGAAAATGTTTTTACAATGAACAAAAATTTATTATTTAAACTTCATTTTATAATATTCGCAAATGTTGTATAACATTGCAAATTTTTATTTTTACATTTTATTTTATATCTATTTCTTTAATGGGTTTTACCAAAAAGAATTCATAATGATTGTAATTACAAAAGTACAACAACAAAAACTACACATACCCTATATTCTACCTGTCAAAAAAATGTTTTTACATATGCGTTTTTGTTGCTATTTGAAACAATTCTTGGAAGTTTGGATTGATTATTACGTAGTATAAGAATATGTGTCCAAATCATAGTACGGAAAAATTCGGATTACGAATTTAATTTTCAGATTTTATTCGCTCTTTTTAATAAAATTCGTAAATTTAAAAATAAAATTCACTTTTTGGATTAAATTTGTATTCTTTACTTTTTTTAATTTGAGTTAAAAATATAATCAGTGTTTCGAATGGCTGCTTAAAGCAGTCGTAATTTTCTAAACAGCTGCTTTTTTTACAGCATCTTGCTGAAACAAGTTTACTTGATTTAGTTATCCACCACATACTAACTAAACATATTTTGCTGCTCACACACAAAACTGATTTAAGCAGCATCCAGTTTTTATTTTGTTCAGCAGTCAAATTAAATAAGCAGCGCACACACTCAGTTTTTTACTCAGCCAGTTTATTTTACGTCTTAGTCGTGTGCGCTCAGCACAACGTAGAAACCTTTTTCAGCAACGTAAGAACAACTGGATAGTACGACTGTACAGTTCTGCGCAGTCAATATACAAAGTTGTTTGGTTATGGTTTTTACATTTAAGAAGGAAAATGAAGTGGTATAGTTTTTAAATGAAAACAAATAGAAAACGGTACAATAAAATACTATGAATTCTATTAAAGATATTTATATGTAGAATTATTAATTTTAATTAAAAAAACAAAAATTGTTTGTTTATTTATTTGCAATTTATTTAAAATTTTTGTAGAACTTTTATAAAAATATTAGATAATATTTAATATTAATAGATGAAAAAATATTAACTAAATATTAAATATTGTTTAAATTAAAGAAAAAAAATTAAAAAAAAATGTTTGTTCTTTTGAATAAGAAGAAAATTTTGTTATTTTGTATAATTTTCTTTGTTTTGATCTATTAAAGAAATTTGTAAAATTATGGCTTAGTTGAAGATGGAGGCGTACATTTGGAAGAAAAATTATATATTTTAAATTTGCAATACATATGACTATTAAATGGAAAAAAGTAGTTCTAACAATTGTATATTTGACTAATTGATTATACAAGTATGTAAAATTTATGTTTAATTTTCTGTAGTTTTTCATCGATATTGTTAGTAAGTTAGAATTTTCGAAATAATAATCACTAGATCATTAATACAAATAAGAGTAAATTATCTCAAAAATTGTTTATATTTGTAAATAAATTGTCGCCTTTTTTAAATATTGAACAAAATTAATCAAAAAATTACAAAGTACTATAAAATCTGGGGGTTATTTTGTAACTAAATTCGAAAGGAAAATCTTTCGAATTTGTATACTTTATACATTGAAATTCGAAAGTGTTTTCTTTCGAATCGAATTACACAATAACTCCCCTGGTGGACAGAAATTATTCTGAGCATAATGGCCCAAGTTTTTTTTTATTATTTAGGGAATTTCAAGTCTCAAAATATATATTATTAAATATTAATAATCACAGAATTGAAAATATCTTAACTTTTATTAAATTGATTAAGGATCATATTTAGTAGAAAAAAATTTAATTTTAGAGTAGATCCATGTGAGTAAAAAAAAAAAAAAAAAAAAAACTATATGAAATTTAAAAATTGTTTCTAACATATGGACCTACTATTCCGAAAGATATAACATGGTATGTAGCACCCCAACAAAAAAGGAACTAATAAAGAGCTGAAGGAAGTACTTAGTGGTAAAAAGAGCTGCAGAAGTTCTTTTTCTAACCCATGATTGTTATTGGTAAGATGTTCTTCTTCTATATTTCTAGTTCATTTCTTTTGAAGTACTTCCTTTAAAACAATGTTTATAAAATTTTATAACAAAAAGTCTGTTTTAGAGCTATCAAAATATAATGAATATGATTTAAAATTTATAAAATTTAAATTTTCTTAGAAATTATTAACTTTTTTCCCGCTAGAAATTCATTAATTTTAATTTTTTTGGAAGTAATTTTTAAGTTGTAACAAAAAAGTATATATACACTTTGTTCTACTTTTGAAGAGATGAAAATGTTCTTTTTTGGAAGCTCTTGATCGTTTTTTTTTTTTTTTGCTGGGACTTTTTAAATAAAAGTTAGCGCATTATAATTTGATTTGTTAATGTTTTAGAATATTTAAATTTTGAAATAAATAGAATATTTCTTTGATAAATTGTTTAATTGACTATATTTTTCCATTTAAAACCACATTTAACTTTTATTTATTAGCAGATGATCTGCTTAATTTTGATTCGTTTGTTATTATTAAAATATTTCATTACTCAACAACCCTTCAACTCCAATTCCAATTTGTAAATAGTGACATAATTTTACTAAAAGAGAGTTACATATGTATATAATTTTTGTCACTCGGTCGAGAATTGCACTGTTATTATAATTATTTTTGTATAATCAAATGTCTTATTGTTCGGCTGAGGTATTAATAAAAGTAAAAAATTAATTAAGACATTAAAACCGATCAATAAGAAAATAATAAATTAATAACCAAAAAGTCTTCAACATACAAGTTAATAACTTTTATTTTTAGATACATACATAAATAAATAAACAAATAAATAAATAAATAAATAAATAAATAAATAAATAAATAAATAAATAAATAAATAAATAAATAGATAAATAAATAAAAATCACAACAAATCTTTATTATTTCGGTAATATAATACATACAGTGTCTCACTAAAGTATATTTCCCCAATTTGGAGTAAAATTTTGGGGGATTTTTTGACCAATTTTATATTTAATGGACTTAGATGGTTGATTTAGGAAGAACACGCCTATTTTTCCTCTATAAATGACAAATACAATAATTTTTTTGTCATTATAGTATAAAAAATAATAAAGTTTTAGTTCCTTATAAGTTTTTTTGGTAAAATGCCATATACGAAGGGTCCAAGTCGTTAATTATGAGACATTGCATCATTAAAAATATAATACCTTAAATATCAAGCCCATTTTGGTACCCTATGTATCAAAAATTGATTTCAAAATGTTGGGGAATATCTTCCCGATATATAGCCAATTATAAATTGGGAGACTAAAATACCTTACTTTATGATATAGCTTTAAAATATACCACGACATAATTGTACTTGCGTTTATTTTTCTAATTACTTAGCCATATTACTTTTGGATCAATAACATGCACTCCAGAAATGTTGAAGCGAAAAATTTTCAACTTTATTTTCATCAACATAAGTAATATTAACAGAATAGTAAACTTTTTCGGGTATTTTTACCTTTTTATAGTTTCCCTATACCTTGAAAGTCATATAGTTATGTAACTTTAAATATGCCTCTTATCGCGTTTTATACTATGGCACCAATTTCTTTGTATTTTTGTAGCCGGTATCCAAATCTCCCATTTAATAGCAGCTAATACCTACAGAAACACAACCTGAAAGTTTTTTTAAAATATGTGGACCAGTACTTCAGTAAAATAGGCTCAATATTGAAGATTTTTAATTTTTAACAACATAATGAAACTATGTACGCTGCTTGGAATTTCAATATTTAAAACTTTTGCAGTAAAATTTATTTTTCGAAGACATGCCAATGTCCATTTATATTTCGAAATAAAACAAATTAAATTTAAGAAATAATTTAGGAAAAATTACCCGATTATTCCAATTTTCCCTTTTGTAAGATACATGTAAAGAAATTTCGCTTAATTTCCCTAAAATTGTACCCCCAAATTTATAAAAAGAATTAATAAACACTAATACTTAATAACAATTAATATAAAAAACATATCTTTGTTTTGCCTTTTTTGTATTTTGAGTAAATTCAAATATAAAAAATTAAAAAATTCAAATACTTTTGTGAGGTACCTGAAATGACTGCACGTGTTATTTTTCTCAATTTCTCGGAAACGATTCAACATTTTGTGCTACTTTTTGCAGCATTTGGTAGGCAAAAAATCCCATTCATAAAAAAATTATTATTTTTTATTTACCTAATTTTATAACTAAAAATATCTCATTTTTTATTTAAAAATTAAAATTCACTAACTTATGTGAGACACTGTACATATAAATATAATGTCTTTTTTTTTATTTATCTTTACAAAATTTCTATATTTGTTAAATGAAAAACTTTTTTTATTTAAAATTAATAAAATAAAGATATATGTATGTAATATCTTCAATAAAATTCATATTATTTTATTGGACCGTTTTCTATTTGTTTTCATTTAAAATAATCAACTTCATTTTCCTTCTAAAATTTAAAAACAAAAACCAAACAACTTTGTGTAATAGACCAAAACAAAGAAAGTTATTCAAAATAACAAAATTTTCTTCTTATTGCAAATAACAAAAATGTTTTTAATTTTTTCTTTAATTTAAACAACATTTAATATTTAGTTAATATTTTTTCATCTACTAGTATTAAATATTATCTAATATTTTTATAAAAGTTCTATTATCTTAAATAAATTGTAAATAAATATATTATATAAAAAATGTTTGTTTTTTTTTTTTTTAATTAAAATTAATAAATATCTTTAATACAATTCGTAGTATTTTATTGCACCGTTTTCTATTTGTTTTCATTTAAAATAATCAACTTCATTTTCCTTCTTAAATGTATAAACAAATACCAAACAACTTTGTAAATCAACTGTACAGAACTATACAGTCTTACTATCCAGTTGTTCTTACGTTGCTGAAAAATGATTCTACGTTGTGCTGAGCGCACACGACTAAGACGTAAAATCAACTTGGCTGAGCAAAAAACTGAGTGTGTGCGCTGCTTATTTAATTTGACTGCTGAACAAAATAAAAACTGGTTGCTGCTTATTTCAGTTTTGTGTTTGAGCAGCAAATTTTGTTAAGTAAGCATGTGATCGAAAATGAAAACTTAAACTGTTTTCAGCGCAGTCGCCAGTTGAAAAAAATTTTTGTGTGCTTAAAATTAAACGCTGAATATAATCTAAAAAACTTTTTTTTTAATTTGTAATTATGTGGAAGATCGTTATTTTACGATTACAAACGGTTCGGTCGCCATACTATGGTACAATGATGTGCGCAAAAAAGTGGTTGAAAAATAGTAAAAACAAGGTTCGTTGTGTGTATGTACACTTATACATACATGTAGATGTGTATAAAAAATATTTTTTTAGCGGTATACTGTCGTTTATAAAAAAAATTAACTATAATACTGCAATTATATTTGTTGTTATAAATTTGTAAGTTTATATGGATGTATGTATGTTTGTAAGTATATGAATTCATTTATCGTCAAAAATAATTGTGTTGTTGGTGTAATATCGATAAATCTTTGATTTTTGTGTAAACAAATATTTTATGACGGACAACATTGAATAAATGCAACAGCAAAAATAAGGATTTGTTTATAAGCAAAAAGTGTTTAAAAGTTCAATAAATTTTAGTTTTTTAAAAGATCGTAGAAAGAAAAAAAGGGTTGATACAACGACAAAAAATATTTGATGACAATCATAAACATACATTGAATGGATTGATTGGAGAAAAATTTTATGGGATTTAAAAGATCGTAGAAAGAAAAAAAGGGTTGATACAACGACAAAAAATATTTGATGACAATCATAAACATACATTGAATGGATTGATTGGAGAAAAATTTTATGGGATTATAAAATTTTGCAAATTAAATATTAACCTCAAAAATATGTATATGCATCTACATACATATGTATGTATGTATGTATGTGGAAAATATTTTTAATACATACCTATGTATATTATAATAATTGTAAAACATTACGAAAAAAATTTTTTTTTGTTTTGTAGGAAAAAATATTTTATGGTAGTCAAGCAATTTTGTGGCAAAAATAGAATTAATGAAATATTAACAGCTTAATATGTAAAAAAGATCTATTTGTGGTTAATGAGTACAAAACACGTAAAAAAGTTTTTTTTTTTAAAGTAGCAATAATATGTTATGGTGATCATGGACAACAAAATATTTTATGGCGATCGCAAAAAAATAAAAAAAGGATCGATTTGCAAGCAAAAAAATTTTATGACTTTCGTAAACAATGAGCTAAAAACAATGAAAAATGAATCATTGAAGACAACAAAAAAGTGTTTATAAAGTTCACAAGAAAATAAAAATGGGCTGATTTTAAAGTTTTATTGCGGTCGCTTACAAATTAAATTTTTTATGTTTGTATATGGTTTTTGTGCACAATGAGCTAAAAACAATTAAAAAGGATTTATTAAAACAACAAAAAAGGGTTTCTGATGATAGCATAAAAATAATAAAAATGTTGATTTGTAAGCAAAAAAGGTTTTATTACGGTCGTGTATGTATTTTTTCTATTTATTTTTTTTTTGTGGGTAATGAGATCAAACCATTATTGAAAACAACAAAAAAAAAAAAAGTGTTTATGACGATCATCATAAATGTAGAAATGGATTGATTTGCTTGAAAAAAAAGTTTATTGCGGTTGTGTACATAGTAATTTTCCTTTTCGTAAGTAGTTTTTTGTGGGCAAGGGTTTAAAGCAATTAAAAATGTTTTTGAAAAATAACAAACAAGTGTTTATGGTGATCGTGGACAACCAAATATTTTATGGCGGTCATAAAAAATGGATTATTACGCAAGTAATTTTTTTTTTTTTTTTGCGGTGGTGTTGACATTTTTCTATTTTTAAAAAATATATTAATGTATTGTATGTAAATGTAGAATTTCTAACCACAGTATATAAGATAAAAACCTTTGACAAGTGTCATTCAGTTTTTAATTGTGAGTATTCAATCAAGTGCAATGGGTCGCAAAAAAATATTTGAAAGTGAAAAATATGTACAGTAAATAAAGAAAATAACACATCAACATGCAATCTTTGTAAAAAAATCCTTAAAGGAATGGTTACGGGAAATGTTAAACGTCATTATTCTGCTATCCACAAAATAAATGATGCTGCAAGTAAAATAAAAGAAAGTATTTCTAAATTAGTGTCAAAGAAAATGATTTGTTTAAAAATAGATTTTGCTAGTCGAATGGAAAAAAGCATTCTTGGAATAAATATTCAATATATAACAGACTCTAAAATCAACATTAATACAATTGGGATGATTCCATTAAAAAAACAGCATACAGCTCAGTTCCTCAAAGATGAAATCATAACCTGCTTAAAAGAATTCAATATTGACATTTTCCAAATATACTCCTGTACCTCCGATAATGGGGCAAATGTTATTAAAACTTCAAAACTTCTGCAAGAACTTCAGGAGGAGCTCATAACGCAAGACGAAGCAGATTCCTTAAGTGATGATGAGGATTTCAACAATATTCATTCCTCACTGTCATCCGTAATGTCTGTTGTTAGATGTGCTGCGCATACTATACAATTAGCAGCTCATGATGTTTTAAAACTAATTCAAAGTGTAGTTGAAGAGTGTAGGAAAATTGTCAAACATCTGAGAAATATCATTAGAAATGAGAACCCATCAAATTTGCCAGTGATTGACAATACGACAAGATGGAATTCTACATTTAGAATGATTAAATCACTAAAAAGTTTAAAAGAATATATTGAAAACATTAACAACAACATTTGTGAATCTAATTGGAATTTTGTTAACAAATTTCTGAATGCATTTAAACCATTGTCAGAATGTACCAATAAATTCCAATTAGAACAGTACGTTATCGGGGACTTTTTCAGAGATTGGCTATGTTGCTAGGTTGAATTAGAAGAACAAAGAAATGAAGAAAATATTTACGCGCAAAAACTTTTGGATGCAATGAAAATAAGAAAGCAAAATCTTCTCCGAAATGAAGCTTTTTTGTCCGCTATTTATTTGGATCCACGGTTCAACTTTACAAGAACTCCATTTTTGTCAGAGGAACAGAAAAAAATAGCGGTGGTAAGTCTTTCATGAAGATAGCTGTAATAATTACTCTTATTATGTATACATATATTATATTTTATCGTCTTATGAATGTATGTTTCGTTTTTTTTTATTTTAGAACCATCTTCTAAAAACACAAGAAATTATTAAAAGATTAGCGGGTCAACAAGCAGACATTGAAAATGTCTCTATTTTGGACAGAATTTCTAACATCCCAACTGGAGCATTTTCCAAATTAGAAGCAAAATTGAATCTGCTTATTGAACAGACTCCACCTACAGATAGAACAACAAAACAAAAACTCGAAAATTTGTGCAACGCTGAGAGTGTACCCTTTGATACAAATATTTTAGGTTTTTGGAAAAATTCTAAAATAACAGATATGGGAAGATTGTTGGATGTCGCATTATCAGTTCCATCAACTCAGGTTTCTGTAGAAAGAGCGTTCAGTGCTCTATCAATAATATTAACAAAAACTAGATCAAAATTATCAAAAGAAATAATTAATAATGTGTTAATTGTGAAGCTTAATAAAAACTTTATTGAAAATTTAATTATTTAAATATTAACCAAATTTTTTATGATAAATAACAAATTTTGATTTTCCCATATCGCTAACAAAACATGTATTTACATACATGCATACATACAAACATTGTGTTGTTTCATTTTAATAAACAAAAAAATAAAAAAAAAACATGCAGTTATCATAAACACACAAGCGCATGTACAAATGTCTTTAACATCCACACATCCTTCATTTAACATAAGTCAACACATTTTATATCGTTGTACACGACTTCAATTCGAATAATTCTTTTCGGGTTAATTCACAAATAATATTTTTATTTTCAAAAATAAAATTTTTGATCTTCGAACAAATTAAAAAATTAAATTTGTAAACAAAAAAATAAAATTCGTTCCAAAAAATTAGGATTAAATTCGTTGATAAAAATTGTGTTCCGAACAAATCAAAAAATGAGCGTTCTACCTACCCTGGTCCAAATCCATAATATATATTACGATTACTTCGTGAATTATATATTAAATAGGTCAAGAGAAAAAAATGTAAGATATAAACCCATTTAAAATTTATTATAACCCCTAATACTGGAAAAGTGCTGAGATATTTTATAACTGTGTTCCTTATTAAGATAAATACTTAATAGAGTATTAAATCGCTACAAAAAATATCTAGTTTGGGAGCTTATATCTATTAATAAATGTCTAATTGAAATATTCAGCAGAGTGAAACGTAGAAAAGTTAAGGAAACTAGGAAAAAATATCCACCAGGGCTCCGGATAAAGGGCTCTAGAAAGGGTATGTCCAAATATATTTATATTTTCGTATTTTAAAGATATTATTTTATTATTATACCAATGTATTTTATTCGGAATAGCTGCAAATTCGGTATTTTTATGAAATATATTAGATGTGCAACAACATTTCTAAGCTTTGAAAGCTCGTTTAAAAAAAAGTGGTAATAAATATGAGTTTATGAGTTTTTATGAAATATATTAGATGTGCAACAACATTTCTAAGCTTTGAAAGCTCGTTTAAAAAAAAGTGGTAATAAATATGAGTTTATGAGAGACAATAAGCCAAAACTGAAGTCATTATCAAATAATAACTCCAAGCGCTCATTTTTTATTTAAAAATTAAAATTCACTAACTTATGTGAGACACTGTACATATAAATATAATGTCTTTTTTTTTATTTATCTTTACAAAATTTCTATATTTGTTAAATGAAAAACTTTTTTTATTTAAAATTAATAAAATAAAGATATATGTATGTAATATCTTCAATAAAATTCATATTATTTTATTGGACCGTTTTCTATTTGTTTTCATTTAAAATAATCAACTTCATTTTCCTTCTAAAATTTAAAAACAAAAACCAAACAACTTTGTGTAATAGACCAAAACAAAGAAAGTTATTCAAAATAACAAAATTTTCTTCTTATTGCAAATAACAAAAATGTTTTTAATTTTTTCTTTAATTTAAACAACATTTAATATTTAGTTAATATTTTTTCATCTACTAGTATTAAATATTATCTAATATTTTTATAAAAGTTCTATTATCTTAAATAAATTGTAAATAAATATATTATATAAAAAATGTTTGTTTTTTTTTTTTTTAATTAAAATTAATAAATATCTTTAATACAATTCGTAGTATTTTATTGCACCGTTTTCTATTTGTTTTCATTTAAAATAATCAACTTCATTTTCCTTCTTAAATGTATAAACAAATACCAAACAACTTTGTAAATCAACTGTACAGAACTATACAGTCTTACTATCCAGTTGTTCTTACGTTGCTGAAAAATGATTCTACGTTGTGCTGAGCGCACACGACTAAGACGTAAAATCAACTTGGCTGAGCAAAAAACTGAGTGTGTGCGCTGCTTATTTAATTTGACTGCTGAACAAAATAAAAACTGGTTGCTGCTTATTTCAGTTTTGTGTTTGAGCAGCAAATTTTGTTAAGTAAGCATGTGATCGAAAATGAAAACTTAAACTGTTTTCAGCGCAGTCGCCAGTTGAAAAAAATTTTTGTGTGCTTAAAATTAAACGCTGAATATAATCTAAAAAACTTTTTTTTTAATTTGTAATTATGTGGAAGATCGTTATTTTACGATTACAAACGGTTCGGTCGCCATACTATGGTACAATGATGTGCGCAAAAAAGTGGTTGAAAAATAGTAAAAACAAGGTTCGTTGTGTGTATGTACACTTATACATACATGTAGATGTGTATAAAAAATATTTTTTTAGCGGTATACTGTCGTTTATAAAAAAAATTAACTATAATACTGCAATTATATTTGTTGTTATAAATTTGTAAGTTTATATGGATGTATGTATGTTTGTAAGTATATGAATTCATTTATCGTCAAAAATAATTGTGTTGTTGGTGTAATATCGATAAATCTTTGATTTTTGTGTAAACAAATATTTTATGACGGACAACATTGAATAAATGCAACAGCAAAAATAAGGATTTGTTTATAAGCAAAAAGTGTTTAAAAGTTCAATAAATTTTAGTTTTTTAAAAGATCGTAGAAAGAAAAAAAGGGTTGATACAACGACAAAAAATATTTGATGACAATCATAAACATACATTGAATGGATTGATTGGAGAAAAATTTTATGGGATTTAAAAGATCGTAGAAAGAAAAAAAGGGTTGATACAACGACAAAAAATATTTGATGACAATCATAAACATACATTGAATGGATTGATTGGAGAAAAATTTTATGGGATTATAAAATTTTGCAAATTAAATATTAACCTCAAAAATATGTATATGCATCTACATACATATGTATGTATGTATGTATGTGGAAAATATTTTTAATACATACCTATGTATATTATAATAATTGTAAAACATTACGAAAAAAATTTTTTTTTGTTTTGTAGGAAAAAATATTTTATGGTAGTCAAGCAATTTTGTGGCAAAAATAGAATTAATGAAATATTAACAGCTTAATATGTAAAAAAGATCTATTTGTGGTTAATGAGTACAAAACACGTAAAAAAGTTTTTTTTTTTAAAGTAGCAATAATATGTTATGGTGATCATGGACAACAAAATATTTTATGGCGATCGCAAAAAAATAAAAAAAGGATCGATTTGCAAGCAAAAAAATTTTATGACTTTCGTAAACAATGAGCTAAAAACAATGAAAAATGAATCATTGAAGACAACAAAAAAGTGTTTATAAAGTTCACAAGAAAATAAAAATGGGCTGATTTTAAAGTTTTATTGCGGTCGCTTACAAATTAAATTTTTTATGTTTGTATATGGTTTTTGTGCACAATGAGCTAAAAACAATTAAAAAGGATTTATTAAAACAACAAAAAAGGGTTTCTGATGATAGCATAAAAATAATAAAAATGTTGATTTGTAAGCAAAAAAGGTTTTATTACGGTCGTGTATGTATTTTTTCTATTTATTTTTTTTTTGTGGGTAATGAGATCAAACCATTATTGAAAACAACAAAAAAAAAAAAAGTGTTTATGACGATCATCATAAATGTAGAAATGGATTGATTTGCTTGAAAAAAAAGTTTATTGCGGTTGTGTACATAGTAATTTTCCTTTTCGTAAGTAGTTTTTTGTGGGCAAGGGTTTAAAGCAATTAAAAATGTTTTTGAAAAATAACAAACAAGTGTTTATGGTGATCGTGGACAACCAAATATTTTATGGCGGTCATAAAAAATGGATTATTACGCAAGTAATTTTTTTTTTTTTTTTGCGGTGGTGTTGACATTTTTCTATTTTTAAAAAATATATTAATGTATTGTATGTAAATGTAGAATTTCTAACCACAGTATATAAGATAAAAACCTTTGACAAGTGTCATTCAGTTTTTAATTGTGAGTATTCAATCAAGTGCAATGGGTCGCAAAAAAATATTTGAAAGTGAAAAATATGTACAGTAAATAAAGAAAATAACACATCAACATGCAATCTTTGTAAAAAAATCCTTAAAGGAATGGTTACGGGAAATGTTAAACGTCATTATTCTGCTATCCACAAAATAAATGATGCTGCAAGTAAAATAAAAGAAAGTATTTCTAAATTAGTGTCAAAGAAAATGATTTGTTTAAAAATAGATTTTGCTAGTCGAATGGAAAAAAGCATTCTTGGAATAAATATTCAATATATAACAGACTCTAAAATCAACATTAATACAATTGGGATGATTCCATTAAAAAAACAGCATACAGCTCAGTTCCTCAAAGATGAAATCATAACCTGCTTAAAAGAATTCAATATTGACATTTTCCAAATATACTCCTGTACCTCCGATAATGGGGCAAATGTTATTAAAACTTCAAAACTTCTGCAAGAACTTCAGGAGGAGCTCATAACGCAAGACGAAGCAGATTCCTTAAGTGATGATGAGGATTTCAACAATATTCATTCCTCACTGTCATCCGTAATGTCTGTTGTTAGATGTGCTGCGCATACTATACAATTAGCAGCTCATGATGTTTTAAAACTAATTCAAAGTGTAGTTGAAGAGTGTAGGAAAATTGTCAAACATCTGAGAAATATCATTAGAAATGAGAACCCATCAAATTTGCCAGTGATTGACAATACGACAAGATGGAATTCTACATTTAGAATGATTAAATCACTAAAAAGTTTAAAAGAATATATTGAAAACATTAACAACAACATTTGTGAATCTAATTGGAATTTTGTTAACAAATTTCTGAATGCATTTAAACCATTGTCAGAATGTACCAATAAATTCCAATTAGAACAGTACGTTATCGGGGACTTTTTCAGAGATTGGCTATGTTGCTAGGTTGAATTAGAAGAACAAAGAAATGAAGAAAATATTTACGCGCAAAAACTTTTGGATGCAATGAAAATAAGAAAGCAAAATCTTCTCCGAAATGAAGCTTTTTTGTCCGCTATTTATTTGGATCCACGGTTCAACTTTACAAGAACTCCATTTTTGTCAGAGGAACAGAAAAAAATAGCGGTGGTAAGTCTTTCATGAAGATAGCTGTAATAATTACTCTTATTATGTATACATATATTATATTTTATCGTCTTATGAATGTATGTTTCGTTTTTTTTTATTTTAGAACCATCTTCTAAAAACACAAGAAATTATTAAAAGATTAGCGGGTCAACAAGCAGACATTGAAAATGTCTCTATTTTGGACAGAATTTCTAACATCCCAACTGGAGCATTTTCCAAATTAGAAGCAAAATTGAATCTGCTTATTGAACAGACTCCACCTACAGATAGAACAACAAAACAAAAACTCGAAAATTTGTGCAACGCTGAGAGTGTACCCTTTGATACAAATATTTTAGGTTTTTGGAAAAATTCTAAAATAACAGATATGGGAAGATTGTTGGATGTCGCATTATCAGTTCCATCAACTCAGGTTTCTGTAGAAAGAGCGTTCAGTGCTCTATCAATAATATTAACAAAAACTAGATCAAAATTATCAAAAGAAATAATTAATAATGTGTTAATTGTGAAGCTTAATAAAAACTTTATTGAAAATTTAATTATTTAAATATTAACCAAATTTTTTATGATAAATAACAAATTTTGATTTTCCCATATCGCTAACAAAACATGTATTTACATACATGCATACATACAAACATTGTGTTGTTTCATTTTAATAAACAAAAAAATAAAAAAAAAACATGCAGTTATCATAAACACACAAGCGCATGTACAAATGTCTTTAACATCCACACATCCTTCATTTAACATAAGTCAACACATTTTATATCGTTGTACACGACTTCAATTCGAATAATTCTTTTCGGGTTAATTCACAAATAATATTTTTATTTTCAAAAATAAAATTTTTGATCTTCGAACAAATTAAAAAATTAAATTTGTAAACAAAAAAATAAAATTCGTTCCAAAAAATTAGGATTAAATTCGTTGATAAAAATTGTGTTCCGAACAAATCAAAAAATGAGCGTTCTACCTACCCTGGTCCAAATCCATAATATATATTACGATTACTTCGTGAATTATATATTAAATAGGTCAAGAGAAAAAAATGTAAGATATAAACCCATTTAAAATTTATTATAACCCCTAATACTGGAAAAGTGCTGAGATATTTTATAACTGTGTTCCTTATTAAGATAAATACTTAATAGAGTATTAAATCGCTACAAAAAATATCTAGTTTGGGAGCTTATATCTATTAATAAATGTCTAATTGAAATATTCAGCAGAGTGAAACGTAGAAAAGTTAAGGAAACTAGGAAAAAATATCCACCAGGGCTCCGGATAAAGGGCTCTAGAAAGGGTATGTCCAAATATATTTATATTTTCGTATTTTAAAGATATTATTTTATTATTATACCAATGTATTTTATTCGGAATAGCTGCAAATTCGGTATTTTTATGAAATATATTAGATGTGCAACAACATTTCTAAGCTTTGAAAGCTCGTTTAAAAAAAAGTGGTAATAAATATGAGTTTATGAGTTTTTATGAAATATATTAGATGTGCAACAACATTTCTAAGCTTTGAAAGCTCGTTTAAAAAAAAGTGGTAATAAATATGAGTTTATGAGAGACAATAAGCCAAAACTGAAGTCATTATCAAATAATAACTCCAAGCGCTTATGAGCAAAGATTGATAATACAGAAATATTTATTTGCAAAAAGTGTTGAATATACCAATACATAGTCCACACTTTAATCCCACTTAATTTTTTTCGCATAATGTGACTATGACATTCATTAATAAATGTATTTGATGAAAAAAATTCCACAAGCAGTTATACATACCAGCTGTTACCATATTGAATTTTAAAAAATTGCTTTAAACTTAAACAGTTTTTTAAACCTTTGCAATTTTGTTATTTTTGCATAAAATGAAATACCTAAAAAATAAAATTTAGTTGGTTTATAAAAGGCTTTCATTATATATGATGTATCCGAGATACCAGAAGTAACATCTGAATTAGATGTCAGATTCAAAAATCACCAAAGAGAAATTTTAAGCAGTTGTTAAACCGTTAACAACGTTATATCACATTCTGCAATCGGACTTGAAATGGCGACGCTATATACAAAAAACAAAAAGGGGGTATTTTGGGGCGTGGCAAAAAAATAATTTTTTGCATTTTTGGAAACCTTAGTAACTATTCTTTCATTCTAGGGGGTGACTGGTACAACTTATTTTTATCGATCCGCTCTAATATACCCTCGCGAAGGGGTAGTCATCTTGGCGCGATGCGAGGGCTTACGTGTAAGCACCCATGAGGCCGTACTGGCAGGGCCACCCATATCAGAGGGGCTCATGTTGAGCACAAACTAAGCACTACCCACCCCCTGTCTGAAAGCGTCTGTTTTCCCCAGTTGGGGTTGACTATCAGACATTCCTCTCGACGCCTCTCCATTCTTATCAAAGAATGGGCGTCTAGAAGGAACAGTCGTTGGATCTTATGCATCCATTCGTCCATACTTAACGTGTACGTCAAATCCACCAGCGTCTGTTTCCCATAATGGTCGGCTTGGTAATCCGTATATACCAAGATACCGAAACTTGGCAGTAAGTATAAAATGCAATCTTCCGATATTGTCTGAAATGTCCAACAAAAAATCGTGCCCTCATAATCTCCGGAGACCCTATTCCCACGGCGGTAACCTCGGGCCGTGGTGAATCGAGTGCTACTGAGGTTCAGGTGGCACCGGGCCAGGCGAATCTGCGAGCTACTGGCATCCAGAAACAAACAGCAGGAGGAGGCAAAGGGAAGCCCAAGTCTACCGAATGCGTAAAAACAGCTCCCAAATAGGGTAACAAATCAAAAGGCAGCGAGGTGCCTCTGTCTTCCAAACCAAGCACCTCAAAAGCTGCCCTGGCCCACGCCAACTCAAGATCGGCGAAACCCCCTGTCTCGTGGACAGCCTGCTCGAAACAAACTCGAGCTGCAGCAACACCTGTGCCTACTGTAACCAAAGGAGTTGCGAACAAATCTTCGGGCTCTCAAACGTTACCACCCCCGCCAGTCATGGAGATGCGAACCAGCTTTCGGTCTCCGGAACTATGCCTCCAGCCCAAAAGGGCAATAATCAGTCCCAAAGGCACATCTCACCCGCCGAGAGATTTCCGGATCGGTTGGGTAAAAAGCCTGCCGAATCCCCAACACCTGAGGAACTTTTTTCCCTCAATTGGGCTAAGCCCTTATTGACCGAATTGCAGCGAAACCCTCCCCCGCGTTGAAAGACGGATCTAAACGGCAACGTTCAGTGGAGGAGGCACAGCTGCAAAACCAACAGCCCGGGACTAAACGTCCAAAACCCTACAATCCAATGGACAAATCGCATAGTAAAGTGGCCAAAGGTCATCTCATACGTGCAGTCATCGATAGGAGCGATCCGGATTGTGCTATATCACACGCAAACTGGGATATAGTGAGTAGGAAGCTAATGCGAGTTTTCTGGAAAGTTCTGAAAGAGATCCCCAGACCCTCCCCACAGTGTGATGATGCAGGATGGTACCGTAGCCAAATCAAATTAATGTCCTGCTCAAACGAACGATCAGCATTGCTCTTGAAGCAGGCGATCGCTCTTTTGGACGGCCTATGGGAAGGGCTAGACTAGACGTGGTCTCTATTGAAGAGATTCAACGAAAAGATTCCATGCCGGCCTTGAGCCATAGCCCGTGTACCGGACGAACCATTCAAACCCGAGGAGATCCTGGGGTTTGGCGTCGGCTCCTTTATAAGCGGGATATTTCTTTGTCTAGCCGCCTTTGTTTTATCGCGAACCTTCTTGCTTGGTGGTGGGTCGCTATCATCATGTAACTGGATACAATATAAGTAATGCCGGAGCTTGTCTCCCAGGCCGCAACCATTCAGTTCAGAAATCCTGAAATCCCTACAAGCGATTGGAAGGTGATGACAGGGACAGGCCGATTCATAATGATGACAATCAGGCTCCGGAAGCAATGCTTTGTGAGGATACTACTATTTCTCTTGCTCAAGAGGACACTCATTCAAACTCTGAGTTTGTAGGTGAATTTTTGGAGCGAGTGGATGAAGTAGTTGACGAGGACGCCCTCTTGGACTCGGACCAACATGACGTCAACGTCACAATCGTCCCAAAAGACAAAGATGCTGAAGATAACACTAGTTAATCTTCACCACTCCAAAGCAGCTTCGGCTGCGTTGCTCCTCCGCATGGCAGAAAAAGGAGAGGAGCTAACACCAAGATGACGTCAACTTCACAATCGTCCCAAAAGACAAAGATGGTGAAGATAACACAAGTTAATCTTCACCACTCCAAAGCAGCTTCGGCTGCGTTGCTCCTCCGCATGGCAGAAAAAGGAGAGGAGCTAGCACTAGTCCAATAACCCTGGATAGTTGATGACAGAGTTTGCGGACTACGTGCGGATAACTTTAAGCTGCTACACACTGTAGGATCAGGTAGGATTCGATCTTGTATAGTAGCTAGCAACAAACTCAGTATCTTCATTCTTCATGATTTCAGTGATAAAGACACTGTGGTTGCGGCCTGGGAGACAAGCTCCGGCATTACTTATATTGTATCCAGTTACATGATGATAGCGACCCACCACCAAGCAAGAAGGTTCGCGATAAAACAAAGGCGGCTAGACAAAGAAATATCCCGCTTATAATAGGAGCCGACGCCAAACCCCAGGATCTCCTCGGGTTTGAATGGTTCGTCCGGTACACGGGCTATGTGTACCATGTTGTTTTGGGGAAGCTCCGATATAAATACAAGGGGTGAGTCTTTATACGATTTTATTCTTTGTAATAGTTTAGATATTATTAACATTGGAAAGGAACCGACCTTTGTAGTAGCTAACAGAAGGGAGGTTCTCGATATTACACTAGTTAGTACTAGGCATTCTAATATGATTAGGGATTGGAGAGTCTCTAATGACTGTTCCTTTTCTGATCACTTATAATATATCGACTTCAATATAGAGATTTGTTTACCCAGAGTTAAACCCTTTCAAAACAGGAGGAAAACAAACTGGACGGAACAAAACGATATTCTGTCCCAACTTCTCCCCAATCCCTCAGCCATAAACGGTTGTGAGGATATTGAATCCTGTGTTGAAACGCTGACAAATGCATTTGACACAGCGACTTCGATTGCATGCAGACCTGGAGTCTGCAAAGGTAAGAGCAAACCACATTGGTGGAACTCCGAAATTGGCGAAACTCGCAAAGAATGTCCCGTCTATTCAATAAGGCCAAAAGACTGGGTAACTGGTCTATCTATATGTCCTCAGTAAATAAATTTAAAAACCAGATTAGAAACGCGAAGCGCAAGTCTTGGAGGGCTTTCTGTAGCGGCGTGGAAGGACACTCTGAAACTAGTCGACTCCGCAAAATTCTGGCAACATTAGTTACTGTCCTTAGTTTCATTCAGAAACCATGTGGAAGCTGGACAGCTAGCGGTCAAGAGACCTTGGATGTCTTAATTGACACGCACTTTCCTGGCAATCTTATATAGGGGTACTCGGCGTGGATATCCAGATTTGTACGGACAGTTAAGCTGCGATTAAATCGCTCTCGGGTGTCTATTCGACATCCAGGCTGGTACATGAATGCCGGACATCTCTAAACGAGATGGCGAGACATTCAAACCTGGAGCTAGGATGCGGATCAACTGGTTGGAATACCGCTATCTTCCTGCAGATTGATAATTCTGCGAAACTTATCGAGGATTGCACAGGATATATGGATTAATATGTGCACATGTCCAACCTCGAGGCAATTATGGCCTCAGTATGATGGTTCTCGAACGAACCTAATCTTGGGATTACCAAGGCACAGGTTACGTATTTTCGTATCCGTTGTCACAGGCCACTGGATTGTTGGTGCGCATGCTAGGAGATTAGGGCTCCCTTTCAACGACTTCTGTAGGATTTGCAATGATGAGGAAGAGACAGTGGAGCATTTCCTATGTCACTGTTCGACTCTTTCTGGAACTCAGTAATCCGTTTATGCATGTATTATCAGATCTCTCTGCAATTGACATCAAAAAGATCAACTCCTTCATACATGCGCCAGGTTGGTTCGAATCGGACGTAGTTTTGGATATGTGGGACCAAATTGGACCCAATTGAGCTGTCCTGTATTATCCAGACAGCTGCCCATTGAACCTAACCTAATATTTGGTTGTATCATACTTATATGTCGCTTAAATTTGAACTTTTTAACTTAAAATATCTTTATCAAAGTGGAGAAATGCTGTTAACATGGGATTGATTTTAGGAAATATCAACGCAATTTGAAATTCGGAATTTAAAAGAAAAAATAGAAACGAAAAAAATCTAAGAAGTTTAGGAAAAAAAATTTATAAAATTTTCGGGAAATACTATTACAATACTAATAATACTATAATAATTTCAGAATATTAATTCTTACCTACAGCTCATAGTTTCAGTATATCTTCTTGATTTTCAGCGAATGCTTCTATGTAGAAATACTATTCCATATCATTTCCGATTAGCATTGAGATTTAAGATTTTAAGGAATCAGTATAAATCTGTAGGGGGAGAGAAAAGAAAAGACCACAAAGTAAAAATCTTATCACACATAGTATATGAATGTACTTCCCGTAATTCAATGAGGCACAAATTGATATAGTTAGATGCTGAGAGTTTCCACTGTACTAACTCAGGAGAATCATTGAGACTCTTTTCAGGGTGCGGAAGTTCCCCACGTTAGTTCGCAAGAGCCATTTTATATACTCGCACACCGTCCCCTCAATCAGCCGCCTGTGAGCCCGGAGTTTTGTTGCGGGTAGGAATCGTAGGATAAGGGGGAGAACCCCACCTAATCTGCGCCACTTTTCACCATGTGGTATCCTATGCCCCTTATATCCCCGCCACTGCCGTCGGAAAAAATTTTTGCGTGAGGATGTGATGGATTTTTGGTAGAGGCCATCGCGCTTTTGCCTCAAATTTTTAATATATTACTAATCATATTTAAGTACATGGAGGGGTCTGTTTTAGTAGGGAGCCACTACTCCTGTCCTTGTCCAAAGTGGATTTCTAATTACAATTTTTTATACCTCTGTCCATTGATTTGTAAACCATATGTAAGTTTGACAACTGTTCGTGTATATGTTTGTGCTCGAGCTATGCTTAGTAAGCATATAGTACTCATGATAGTGGCAACATACACTGAATGTAAAATGTACAGAGTTGCATTTTTCATTCATAACGACTAGTATTGAAAATCTCAAATTTAAATTAAAAATTTTATGAATGAAAATAATTATCATATTGAATTTGCTGAACGCCTGGTATTATTGGAAGAGTTGATATAGGAAATATATAAGAAATAATAGATACCACAGGACAAATATGATAGGATGAAGAAAATAGGCCATCAAGGAGGAAATAATCCGACAAAATTCTCATAATTTTTATTTGAAATTTATGCAATTTGCTTAAAATGGTATAATTTAAGGAAAAGTAGGGAATGACCAACGATATGATGGATTGTTGAAGAAGAAAATCAGCGTGAAAATAATGCCATATATTCTTGTAATTTTTATATATATAAAAGTAAGCGGGAAAATAAGGTATGTAATGTAGTCATATTACTAAATAAAGAGAGGCGGGAAATTTGGAATATAGAAAGTAAATAAGTTGTCAAAAGTATGAAAAGGAGGAATTAATATGAAAGAGTTTAGAAGTTATTAAAAAGTGCCCAAGTGAAAATCTAATTTTTTGAATCATATAAAAAAAAGCTATACGATAAAAAAAAAGGAAATGTAAGCAAATAATTAGCAGTTAGCTATATTTAGGCTGTAATTTACTTCAGGGAGCTCCTTTAAGCAAAGAAAATATAGTAAAAAAAATCGTAAATCTAAATGAATGAAGAGACACAGACAATTTGAGCTCTGAAAAACAAGTTTGAAGAATATTCACATATCAAGAAAAAAATAACGAAAAATACAAAAAAAAAAAAAAAAAAACATTAAAAAAAAATATAAATAAAAGAGAAGAAATTAATAAGAATAGATATACTTAGATATACGAGCATTGAAAATTAAGTAAATATAAAAAATAATAATTAAGGGAAATTAGGATCAAAATTTAAAAAAAAGTAACGGCTGAAAAAAAAAAAAATAAGAAATATAATCAAAGTTAGAGATAAGATTAGTATTTTAGTTTATATAATATATGTCAATAAATGTAATTTTTTTGTTTTAGTATTATCTTAAAAAGATGAGTGAATAATTATTTTAGCGTTTTGGTAATGATGAACTGGTAAGTTGGATGCGGTATTTGGGTAATGGATTTAAAAGAGAAAAGGAGTACTTACCATGACAAGGTTGGGAGGGCAAACAAAGGCACTAACATCTGTCTCTGAATTTGTGTGTGGTGTTTTGTCAGTAAGTTCAGTTTATTTGAATGTACATTTTTTTTTTTGCGAGAGGGTTGGGACCGCCTGAGAATAATGTAGCTAGCCTCAGAACTCGTCGGACGTTTTAAATAGACCGTAACACTTATCGGAAAAAATGTTCATATTCATATCTGCACACTTCATCAAAATGTGCTATTTTAACGAAAGGTCTTAAAAGAAAATGTGGTAACTGCGGTCACGAGCATTCAGCCAAGTATCGCGCATGCCCAGTATACAAAGAATTATTGAAGAGATTAAGGGAGAACCAAAAGATAAGAAGAGGTGATGTCGTACAGACATCATTACAAATACCATTAACAATGGAATTAGTGTTAATCCTCATTAACACTAATTCCATTGTTAATGGTACGGCTTCAGTAAAGTCAAATTTACCAAACGATCAGGCAAGTTCATTTAAACCTCATAATGGCTCATATGCCAGTTTTCAACAACCTAATATCCCCCGAAATTCGGGAGGGTTAGAAACTTTTATGCAATCTATTACGCAGACAATAACCTCTCTTAATCAAAATATGACAAATTTTATACCTTGGAACATTCTAAGATTCCAGTTTATAAGAAAAGCTATATGGCTATTCAGATATTTAAAAACTGCTTTTTTAAAAGAGAAAACTTAGAAGAGAATAGCAACAAACTAGATCACCAACTGCAAAACTGACGCTGTTCGTTGCAAGCAAAAAACTAAGAAGAGCCCTTCAAATAGAAGAGGATCGCCGAGATGGTAATTTCAACTTGTAGGTATGACTTACCGAATAGATAATTGTCGTGTTTCATACACTATCGATTTTATTCAGGTAATGTGTTAGGTAAATAAATTAAAATAATTTTTGAATGAAATGTGGTATATAATTAACATATGAAGTCCTGAAAAAATGACCAGATGTAAAATTTTTTATTGGAGGGTTTCTGTGGCCAATTTGAGACAAATGTTTGTAAAAATTTTAATTATGATTTATCTGAAAAGCATTTATGTGTATATATTGATACTTGTGTTAACAAGGAAGGATTTAAAGAGATTTTAGTACGTATGTATATAGGAGATATGTCAAACACTAATATTTTTGTCCGATTTGAGCACGTTAAAATA
The DNA here is from genome assembly GCA_951394005.1 of Protophormia terraenovae. Classification (NCBI taxonomy): domain Eukaryota; kingdom Metazoa; phylum Arthropoda; class Insecta; order Diptera; family Calliphoridae; genus Protophormia; species Protophormia terraenovae. The sequence continues at coordinate 64,404,325 of OX596074.1, read as the reverse complement.
ATTTTCTGAAGTCCGGGACTTATGTATCTGTACCGAATTTTAAAAGCAAATATTTATATGTAAAATTGACAGTTATTTATTGCATCAATGGGCATTTCTTGAACGACATTTGTAAGGGATGTTGATAAACTAATACAGTGGTCGTACAATATTTACATAAGTATTTCAAAATTTTTCATGAGGTAATAATTTATAAAACGATGTCCAAAAATCAGATATGGAGGCCCGTAAATACCAACGGAAGAAAAACTAAGAACCATTAGTTTTCGAAACAAGCGGTACGGAAAACCATGATTTAATTTTGAAGACAGCAGCAGCAACAATTTCTATAGGTTTTGGACAACTCAACTTGCATCATCAGAAAATCACTTCATTATTGTTGTTGAACAAATTATGTTAAAAAATAGGAAATTCAAAATTGTTGTGTGTAATTTTTTTTTAATAAATAAAATATTAATAATAATTTATGATGTTTGAATTATTGAATGTTACCATATTTTCTATTTTACACATTCGATAAAAACACCAAGGTAAAAAGCATTGAGATTACCAATTCAATTTTACCAGATAGGTAAAGATATCCAATAGATATTTACCTCCGTAGTTACCTATTTGTTGAAATTACGGGCATAAGGAAAGTTGATGGTACCTGGGCTCGCAGTGCAGAAGAGAGGCCCAATTTATTTGCACATCATCTAAGTACAGTCTTTCAACCAAACCCCCCCACCAATGATTTTATTTTGGGAGAGACAAATGATATTACATTAAATGATGGTGACATGATTGCTACTAGCCCCGATGACATAAATACAATTGTCAAAGAAAATATGAATAAAAAAATCACCTGGATACGATCTAATAACACCATCCATGATTAAAAACCTACCGTATGTGGCAATAATAGTGTTTAATGCGATCTTAAAACTAGTTGTATTTCCAAAAATTTTAAAAACTTCTCAGATTATAATGATACCAAAGCCAAGAAAGGATTTAACCGTACCATCATCCAATAGACCTATTAGTCTGCTTTATTGTTTGCCGAAGCTATTTAAAAAAGTATTGCAAATGAAAATCATGCTAATGAATGATATACTCATCTGCTCAAAATAATAGATACACCTAGTGGGATGATAATAAAGTGACGATAACTTTGGAAAATTCTTCAGAAATACTTCGATTTTTTTTCTTTTAGTAAACAATTTGACCTGGCAATGATAATTTAATGAAAAGTATGTGCATAAAAATTGCTGCTCATAATAATAGATATAGTTAATTTATTTCTGATTTTTTTATATTAAATCGAATTCTACTGCACTTTTTTGATTATTTTTACATAATAGAATAAGAAAAGTTTTATTTAGGTTGAAAATATTATAAAGAAATAGTATTCTGGCACAGAAAATGGGAAGAAACAATAATGCACCAAATAGGAGAGAAAAATGGTTCAAAACAAGCGAAAACTACAAAGTCGTTACTTGAAATGGCAAAAAGGGGCTCAGGAAGACATCTATATTTTGCGCAAAATACATTATCTAAAAAAATAAATGACTTAAACTCGTATTAGACCTCTTAAAGAACCACAGAAACGGAAAGGATGATTATTGTATAGGCAAAAAAGCGACTCCTTCATATCTATTTCCATCAAAAATTTCAGCTCAAATAGCCTTCAGAGGATTGAAGGAGTTATTTTTTTCCTATAAAATAATACTTCTATCTGATTTTGGGGTTATTTTATGAGGTCTATTACAAGTTTCAATCGTACAAAAGCATTTTATAGATAACGTAGATATTTTCCTAAACCCCTACTTGCAAATTCAAGCAACGATTTTTCATTTTTCTCTTATTTTGAAACATTTTTCTCTCATATTTGATGCACCAATTCTTTCTTCCCATTTTCTGTGTCAAAATACTATTTCTTTATAATATTTTTAACCTAAATGAAGCTTTTCTTATTTTATTATGTAAAAATGATCAAAAAAGTATAATAGAATTCGATTTAATATAAAAAAATAGTAATAAATTAACTGTATCTATTATTTTGAGCAAAAATTTTTGTTATTTAAATCGAAAACGTATGTGTAAGCCCAAATTACAATTACGCGTAGTCAGCAACAGTATCAGCAAAAATTATCAGCTGTTCACTGTCAGTTCAACATGATGCTGCCGTTATTACACAATTTACAACCACCATCTTGCTTTATTCTACTTGTGTATTTTAGCCTCTCATTTATTTGCTCACTCTCTTTGTCTCGCTCTCAATCTGAATGCAGCGCAGTGAATTTAGAAACAGGGCTAAATGAAAAAGCACTGCAAACTGCTGCTGACCAAATGAAATCAACACCATAAAAAACAGTACTTTCTAAATTATCAGCTGATTATGTCAGCACAAACTGCTGCTGACTACGCGCAATTGTAATTTGGGCTTAAATTAATTTTTATGCACATACTTGCCATATTTTTCATTAAAGTATCATTGCCAGATCAAATTGTTTACAAAAAAAAAAAAAAAAAAAAATTCGAAGTATTTCTGAAGAATTTTCCAAAGTTATCGTCACTTTAATATCATCCCACTAGGTGTATCTATTATTTTGAGCAGATGTATATGTATATAATCCCAGTTCATCCGTTTAGTTTCCGTGAAAAGCATGGAACAATTGAACAAGTTAATCGTCTGACTGCAGAGATTAGAAAATGTTTTGAATTAAAGAAGTATTGCTCTGCTATCTTATTGGATGTAGCGCAAACTTTCGACAAAGTATGGCATCAAGGTTTAATACATAAAATAAGATGTTCTTTGCCACCTTAAACCAATAAATTGTTCGAGTCATATCTATGTGACCGATCATTTAGAGTGAAGTATGATAAATTTGTGACAAGAGAATTTGAAGTAAAAGCAGGCGTCCCACAGGGTAGTGTTCTAGGGCCTATTCTGTATTTAATCTACACATCTGACTTGCCAAAAGATGAATTGACAATTTCTACGTTTGCTGATTACACAGCAATATTGAGATTACATGAAAACCCACATTTAGCTTCTTATAAACTAGATGCTTATCTTAGGCATGTGGAGACTTGGTATAAGAGTGAACTAGATAAAAAGCAAACATGTTACTTTCACACTGAGAAGAGGAAACTGCCCACCCGTTAAACTCAATAATATTGTTATTCCCCAGCCTGATTATGTCACATACCTTGGTATTAATTTGGATTGGCGACTTACATGGCGCCGTCATATAGAAACTCAGCCTTGATAATAAAATCATCCTGTATAAAACCGTTTTAAAACCAATTTGAACATATGGCATCCAATTGTGGGGAACGGCCAGCAATACAAGTATTGATCTTATGTAGAGGGCCCAATAAAAAATTCTTAGAACCATGACGGGTGCACCATTGTATAAAAGAAACAAGAACATCCATAAGGATTTAGATGTACACCTTATCAGGGACGAGTTCAGCAAATTTAAGGCAAAATACATAGCAAAATTGCATAGTCATCCAAACCCACTTACAAGACAACTAGCAGAAGTGCTTTCTGAATATATTCAAGGCTTCGCAGAAATGATCATTAGAGATTAATTCTATTTAGCTTTAGTTTTAAGATTTATATACTTATTGTAAGGCCTAAAAGGCAGATTCAATAAAATAATAAAACGTTAAAAAAATAAAAAATATATAAGGAAATGGTTCCTAACACAGAAGTTATTTATTTAAAAATTAATCAATTATCTAAAGCATTAAAATGTATGGTGTAAAAAAATTTTTATATAAATGCGACCAAATTTATATTTTCTTATTATTGATGAGCTTTTAAATATATTGTGAATAATAGGAGTTACTACGTTTTACAAACAAATTAATTATTTTTTGCCAGGTTCCATTCACCAAAATAAATACGTTTTAAAAAAATACCGTAGCTTTAATAATCATTGTTAATCAAAATTTCTTAAAGTTGTATTCAAAAACGATGATTTGCTTTATATACCTTTGGTAAACCATTGTTTAACTTTAAGGCTATTTTAAAATTATTTCCGTTACATTTTACAAGAAAAAAATAATAAATTTTTTGATTCATTCGTAAATTTTTGACAAAAAAAAAAAAGCCATAATTTTTAATGTCCGGATAATATTTTCTGTAATTATTTTTTAACTATATACATATTTTAAACTATTTTGTATTAAAATCATAAACATAAACAGGAAAAAGTATATTCTGTGAGCTTTTGGATTAAAATACCAACATTCCGGCTGCCGGCATGTCAACCCAATGTTCGCCACAATCGCATATATTCAACATTTTCATTGTTTTTTTGAATACGGCTGTATATATCTGACTTTTAATCCTAGGATTACCTTCTTGGTCTAGCCAGACTAAATTTGACTTTGGAGTTCAATATCTTTTATTTTAAGTAAAAATCAAAAAAAGATGAACATGATTTCTATAACGGAAATCTACTGAATCGAATGAAATCAATTTTGAGTCGATTGGAGTACGATAACTAGGAAAAGTTCGGGTTTAAAAAGAAAGTACGCTAAGTTGACCTCTTGGTGTATAGAACACAATGTGTTTTATCTTCGTAAACATGTTTCTTTTTATTCGTCTATGTCAAATCATTCTAAAAACAATCATGATATGTTGTTGAAAGTATAAGATGTCTGAATAAAACAGAATTTACCAAAATTTATGAGTAAATTATCTGCATCCAGGAACGACAGAAAAATTAGCAATTCGTTCAAAAAAGGACTTCTTGATGCAAACATATGTGGGATTGCATGTTATTAAATGTTATGAAATAGGATTTCCAGATTTTATCGCCTTACATCAACTAAAAGGGAAGAGGATGAATGGGGAATGATGCCTTGTCTTTGAAATCGGTATAGTGTACAACTGTCATTTTCATACAGTGATGATGAGGGTGACGAAACATTAGGTTCGAAAAATACTGGACATTCTACAATAAAGTAAATCTGATATCCTAATGTACCTACTTGGAACCACTTAAAACTCTCATAATACGAAAAATTACCAACCCGACCATTTCCACTGGGTACTATGAACATTTTTAAAATAATGTTTACTCTAGAAGTGCTTAACAGTATGTTAGCGATATAAAAAATTACAACAGGTACCTTGAATAATAAACAACCAATGGAATAGGTTTGTCGATCAAAGATTATATAACCACAATATTTATAAGGCGAAAATGTCAATAAGATGCTTCAACACATTGCTATTTTTTCAGATCTGACAACTCAAATACTTACCCTAAGCATCAATAATTTAGAAAATCGGCTATCGAAGACGATCTTTGGGTAATTCTCATTAAAAACGCGGAGTCATCATACTTAAATAAACAAATTCAAATGCTTGCTATGATTGACAAGCAGAGTGATATTAAATAAGCATTATTTTAAACAATAATAACAATATTTATGCACTTTCTTTGGATATCATTCATAAATTAACATAAAATTGCGCTTTATTTAAAAAAGTGCAAATTTACGAGCTTTTTCATAAATTTTTGTTTTCATCGCATTAGTTATTATTATAAGTCTAGCGAATCATTTCCACTTTATATTAACATACATATATAACTTATATTAACTACTATTCACAAAATAAAGATAAAAGTGCTACTATAAATAGTTCCAAGGTCCAAAATTTTACCTATAACCGTTCTGAGGATAACTTAGTGCTCACAACGTTACCAGTCTTTCTAGGCGACTTGCAAAGGAAGGAGCAAACTACACTGGTGGAACTCCGAAATATCTGACTCTCGTAAAAAGTGTCGTCTTTTATTCAATGAGGCAAAAACACTAGGAAACTGGTCAACTTACAAGTCTCTTTGAAAAAGTTTAAAAACCAGAAAAACGCAGATCTTGAAAAGCCTTCTGTAACGGCATGGATTGTCATATCGAGACGAGTCGCTTGCGTAAAATTCTAGTATATTCGCCTTCTGCCCCAAGTTTTATACAAACTCCTTGCAGCTGGACTAAAAGCGGCCAAGAGAACTTGAATATCCTAATGGATAAGCATTTCTGGGCAGGCTTTTTGTCCCATACAAATCACCGTATAAAAAAAAGCGTATAAAATAGTTCCATGTCTGCTAAGGATATACTCAGCATGCCTTGCACCTTTATCACGGAGTCAAGGATTGGATGTAAAGTGGTTTTCATACCAAAGGAGTTTAGACCTATAAATCTATCCTCCTTCCTTTTTAAAACATTGGAAAGGTTGATTCGTACGATAATCGATAATCGACCCTGTTATCAGCTTCGCAACATGCCTATATGAAGGATAAATCAGTTGAGACAGCGCTATGATATTGAAGGAGCTTTAACAATGTGACCCCAGGTGTATTAAAAATTGCTCTGTAAATGTGGAATATACATCAGTCGATTATTAGCCTCATATAGAGACCCTATGAAATTGGGTTATAATCTCCACGATGGGAGCGGCTACCATATACAGGTTAGCAAGCAGGGGCACTCTTCAGGAAGGAGTTTTATCTCCACTTCTTTGGAACACAGCCATTAACTCTATGCTCATGGAACTTGATTCCTTGATGTTTAAAACTGCACTGGTATAACTCAGCGGATGGAGTAGAGATTGCGGTCTTAGTGTTAATACAGGAAAAACGGATCTTGTTCTCTTTTCTAGGAGATATAAGATTCCATTATTCCCACTTCATTACCTAAATGGGATTGAATTAAAGGTTTTAGATAGCGATAAGTAACTCGGCATTATACTGCCGGTTTTACGCACCGGAATTACCCGAGATATCTCGACCAAGAGCTGTCAACTCAGCAAGTACATCTGTTGCAGCTACAACAACTCCAAACTATCCTGGCTCCAGAATGCCCAAGCTAGAGCGTCTAATTCCATGGGAAAATCTTGGGCTCTAAATCCTAGGAACACAAAGTGGCTTTTGACATGGCATATGTATGTATGGTGCATATGTATCAGAATTATCCATTCCTTTATACATGCGCCAGGCTGGTTCGATTCGAACCTTGATACGGACAAGTGAATCAAATTCACGTGACTCCCCGGATACCACAACGGGACCAACAGGACCCAAGTGAGCAGTCTCATCATACACGCAGACAGCTGCCCAGACATCCTAACATTCTATTAGTTTTTATTACAAAATTTTTAATATTTCTTTAATTTTTACATGGGCATTATATATTAAAAGAAAAATAACGCATTGTTGTAAAAATGATTCTTGAAATCAACCGAAATTCATTACAACTTTTCAAACCGATTCAATTTGAAAAATATCGGTTTTCATCACATACCTGACGAACTCAATTTTATAAATTTTTTTATTCATATTTTTAAACTTCAGAACCAATTTTTGTTTATATTTAATTTGTTTTATCGAAAAATATTCAATGATATACAGTGAAAGCTCCCATAGGCGGACAGCGATAGTCACGCTGATTTTTTCCGTTAACGGGAGATGTCCGTCGTACGTTATATTTTTTACAAGTGGTAATTCAGTATTATATATTTTTATTTCTACATTCAAGATTGATTATAATGAATTACTTATTGATATACATATTCTTATTTGTACATATATGTACATATATCGCCAACTAAAATGCAAAAGGCCGTAACCATTGACAAGTAAAAAGTTGTTTTTATTTACTGGATTATAATGTACTGACACAAACTATGTACATCTATACAAAAAATTGCATGTTCATATCTTCAAAAATGACATCAATATAGTCAAAAGATCTTAACAATAACTTCATAAACGAAACTGTCGTAAAATTTGTTCCATTTAAGATTTATTTATTTTTTCATTATGGGAACATTTTAAAAAATTTTACTTAATGGCTCAATATTAAAATAAAAAACTAACAATTTTGATTTCTTTTTTCTGCGCCAAACGACGTTTTGCATTTTTTTTTTTTTAGACATTAGTTCCAATAAACTATAATTTTAATTTTATGGAATTTATGGCTTTGTTTAAAAGTTGTCTGATTTCAGTTCCCTTCTCTCCGTTTTTCATCCATTTTCTTAGAATTACTTTCTAAATTTAATCATTTTTCGTACGCGAAAAAATCATCTCTTAACTGGCTAAGGGTCAGACTTCCTTCAACAGAATTTTTATTAACGATTTCTTTACGAATTTTTAAAATAAAATGCGCGTTGAGGACAAGTTTGACAACAAGGTCATCTACATATGTTTTCATGTTACTCCATTTAAAAACGACTGGATTAACTTGGTAAAATAATGTTTGTGGCTTGGCCTCGTTCCTTAACAGCACCCAACTACTTTTTTAATGACTGATGACAATGTCGTTCTGCTTATTGTGCAGAATTTCTATGCCCTTTGTTCGAAAAAGTTGTCAAGATTTGTAGGAATCTGTCGCCATTGTGTTGTACAACGAATTATGGACCCATCATCGAGACTGTTTTCAGGACATAGATAACATAGGATATAATCTGTTTTTATTTTATCTGTTTATTATGAATAATTTTTAATCAAGTGTAAAAGTCAAAGTTTAATTAAAAAACTAAATTTGGCTTAAAACTATTTAAATCCAAAAAATGTAAGTAAAGATGAAATATGAATGCAAACACGAACAAAAATGATAATAAGATACACCTCATTACAGAATATTCCGTACATTTCTTTTACCGTTTATGATTTTTGTCCGCCGTAGCACAGTGGTTCCAAAACGCTTTTTTTTTGGAAATAATTCAGTAACTAAAGAACCGTTAGAGGTATCTCAATAAAATTTCACATGGTCAGAGCTGAGGCGCTTCGAGTTGATTTGGAGGAGTACAGACCCCTAGCGGGTCAGGGGGGAAATGGGTGGCCCTCCAAAGTTGCCCATCTCGGGTATTTTTAAAAAAATCGCAAAAAATTCATTTATGATATGACAGAAAAGAAATTTTATATATAGATAGTCCTTCTAAATCTCTACAAAAAACACATTACATATCGCTTACATATCTAGGTTATCTCTTTTAGTTTAAGAGATATTCGGGTCGAAATAAATTTCTACCTCATTTTTAGCCTCGCCTTTTTTTAGTTTTTTAAACTTGGCGGTATTAATTTTTCCCCAAGAATTTTTCTAAAACTTTTGCCAGATTCTCTATAAAATTCTAAATAATATTACTGCAAGAATCATATAATTATATGAATCCGTTAAAAAGTTATATTAATCTAAATTTGGAACTTTAAAAAAATTTTAATTTTTTTGTGTTTTTTTCCAAAAAGGTGGCAATATTTATTAAGTGATAAAATTAGTTTTTTGTTCTGAGCTTTATCAGTTTTATAATGTTTTCAAAAGAAATCTTAATGTAAATGCGTGTAAAGTAAATCCGGAGGACTTAGGGACAAAGGTCTGCCCACGAGCCCTATCCAAATTTAGTCAATTTTGGTATTTAGCTTTTTCTTTTTTTGTTATGTTCTCAAATCGCAAAGCTGGGATCGACTTAAAATTATTTTAATTTTTTAGCTCTATATGTAAGGTATACACCCAAAAAGTATTTTCTGACGGAGGCTCCTTATAACTACAGGGTGACCATTTCAATGAAAAAAGTAAATTTTTGATGGAAGCTTTCCCCGAAATAGAATTTTGGGTATTTTGGAGTACGAAAATGGGAACCTATTTTTTTTTTTTTTCTTTTAAGGACAAATTTTGTTCTATTATACTAAAATTTTATAATGATAGCTTAATTAATGTAGATTTTATTTAAGTTCAAATATAATTTTTTTTTTTTTTTTTTTTTTGAAAAATAACACTAAATACAAAAATTTTTAGTTTTTTGATCAATTTAATGAAAAAATTTAGTTTGAATACTTTATTATTATTTTTCAAGTAATATCCTTTCCAATGATACTAAATACTTGCATAAATCCTTTACACAATCGTTTAAATACTTACTGAAACTTGACCCCCCTTCAGCGAAATGTGCACATTTTCCTTAATTTCCATAGTAAATGTGTGCTGCAGCATTCTATATACATAAGTGCATAGTAGTTTCATCGTGATTTTATACCAACCATCAAAAAGATGGGGGGTATATTGATTTTGTCATTCCGTCTGTAAAATGTCGAAGGAATCACCTTACAAAGTATATATTTTCTGGGTCCTGGTTAGATTCTGAGTCGATCTAGCTATGTCCGTCCGTCTGTCCGTCTATTGAAAGCAGGATAGGGCTCGAACGGGACAACGTAGGGGGACGAAATTTGGCACAAATATTTGAAATGGATTGAAAATGGGCCAAATCGGTTAATAAACAAAAAAGTTATGGGCTAAAAACTAGAAACACAGGGTGTCCGTTTTATACTTTTTTGCTGATATTTCTTCAACAAAAGCATGTACGACAACGAAATTTTGTACGTATAGTTCGGGGATCGATATATACTCGGAAACCAAAAATGGGCGTGGTCCGCCCACTTTACCGCCCACCTCCCATATAAGGTGAAAATCAACGAAATTGTGTTCAAATAGTTCAAGGACCAATGTAAACTCGGAAAAAAATGGGCGTGGTCCGCCCACTTTACCGCCCTCTTCCATATAACGTAAAATTTGAAAAAGTTGATGGTGGGTATATAGATTCGGACGGGCCGAATATAACATTCGCGCTTGTTTTAAATAATTTTGTGCAACTTTTGAACCGTTAAATATATTTCAATGAAATTTCACATAGTTATTACTGAGGTAGTTTCCAAATATTTTGGAGAAGCACAAGTTTCTAGGTGGACTTGGGGCAGTTGGGAGGACCTCCGAAATGGGTCACCTCGGATACTATATAAGAAATAATTAAAAGAGTTTACCACTTTCGGAGGTTCTCCTCCTGCCCACATACCAGCTCGAAACTTCTAATCTTTAAAAATATTTTGGAAAATACCTCAGTAACTATGTTAAATTTGCTTGAAATATTTTGAACGGTTCAAAAGTTAAACAAAGTTATTTAAAAAAACACATTGAAATGGCTGTGCTCTTATGTATATATGTTTCAACGTGTCTTTTTAAATCGTTTAACTTTTGAACCGTTCAAAATATTTCAAGATTAGAAGTTTCTAGCTGGTATGTGGGCAGGAGGAGTACCTCCGAAAGTGGTAAACTCTTTTAATTATTTCTTATATAGTATCCGATATTTCAATGAAATTTAAAATAGTTATTACTGAGGTATTTTCCAAAATATTTTGACAGATTAGAAGTTTCTAGCTGGTATGTGGACAGGAGGAGAACCTCCGAAAGTAGTAAACTCTTTTAATTATTTCTTATATAATATCCGAGGTGACCCATTTCGGAGGTCCTCCCACCTGCCCCAAGACCACCTAGAAAATTGTGCTCCTCCAAAATAGTTGGAAACTACCTCAGTAATAACTATGTGAAATTTCATTGAATTATATTTAACGGTTCAAAAGTTGCACAAAATTATTTAAAAAAAAAACACGATGAAACTGCTATGCAGTTATGTATATAGAATGCTGCAGCACACATTTACTATAGAAATTAAGGAAAATGTGCACATTTCGCTGAAGGGGGGTCAAGTTTCAGTTAGTTTTTAAACGATTGTGTAAAGGATTTATGCAAGTATTTGGTATCATTGGAAAGGATATTACTTGAAAAATAATAATATATAAATAATAAAGTATTCAAACTAATTTTTTTCATTAAATTGATCAAAAAACTAAAAAAATTTTGTATTTAGTGTTATTTTTCGAAAAAAAAAAGAAAAAAATTATATTTGAACTTAAATAAAATCTACATTAATTAAGCTATCATTATACAATTTTAGTATAATATAACAAAATTTGTCCTTAAAAGAAAAAGGACAAATAAATTCAAATTTTCTTACTCCAAAATAAACAAAATTTCAGTTCGGAGAAAGCTTCTTTCAAAAATTGACTTTTTTCATTGAAATGGTCACCCTGTAGTTATAAGGAGCCTCCGTCAGAAAATACTTTTTGGGTGTATACCTTACATATAGAGCTAAAAAATTAAAGTAATTTTAAGTCGATCCCAGCTTTGCGATTTGAGAACATAACAAAAAAAGAAAAAGCTAAATACCAAAATTGACTAAATTTGGATAGGGCTCGTGGGCAGACCTTTGTCCCTAAGTCCTCTGGATTTACTTTACACGCATTTACATTAAGATTTCTTTTGAAAACATTATAAAACTGATAAAGCTCAGAACAAAAAACTAATTTTATCACTGAATAAATATTGCCACCTTTTTGGAAAAAAACACAAAAAAATTAAAATTTTTTTAAAGTTCCAAATTTAGATTAATATAACTTTTTAACGGATTCATATAATTATATGATTCTTGCAGTAGTATTATTTAGAATTTTATAGAGAATCTGGCAAACATTTTAGAAAAATTCTAGGGAAAAAATTAAGCCCGTCAAGTTTAAAAAACTAAAAAAAAAGGCGAGGCTAAAAAAGGTCAAAATTTATTTCGACCCGAATATTTCTTAAACTAAAAGAGATAACCTACACATGTAAGCTTATTTTTCGTAGAGATTTACAAAGACTATCTATATATAAAATTTATTTTCTGTCATATCATAAATGCATTTTTGGCAAAATTTTTTTTTCAGCAAAAATTATCAGCTGATCACTGTCAGCACAACATGTTGCTGCCGTTATAATTTCAATTCAGCGTAGGCAGCCACAATTTACAACCACCATCTAGCTTTGTTCTACTTGTGTATTTTAGCCTCTCATTTATTTGCTCACTCTCAATCTGAATGCAGCGCAGTGAATTTAGAAACAGGGCTAAATGAAACAGCACTGCAAACTGCTGCTGACTAAATGTAATCAACACCATAACAAACAGTGCATTCTAAATAATCAGCTGATTATGGCAGCACACACTGCTGCTGACTACGCGCTATTGTAATTTGGGCTTAAGAAAAACTTGTACATACGAATACAAAAACAATTTGACAGTTTCGCGAGGTATGTACATGAAAAATTGTAAAACATCTGTTCTTACGAGTTCACTTTCTAATCACAGTAGTAAAGCAGCTCTGGGTTGGGGAACAACTCTCGCGTCGCGGTAATTATTTCTTAAGTACAGTCAGGTGGGTTTTTGTTAGTACTATGTTTATATATGTTCGGGACCACTTTTTTATACAAAAAATGCTCTATTAGTGTTTGAAAGAATGAATTCTTAAATTAACTTTTAGAAAAATTTATTTATTTTTATTGAATAGGTTGATAAAGTGAGGGAAGTGTGTGTTTCGTATATTGTAATACGATATGTTTTCTTATTTTGCGCTTTTTAATAAATATTTTCAGTGTTTGAAAGAATGAATTCTTAAATTAACTTTTTTAAAAAATTTAATTTGTTTTATTGACCAATTAGAAGCAAGGTTTAGGTAGATAAAGTGGGCAGGAAGTGTGTGTTTCGAAATGTAAATTTGAACATATCCATATGGATTTAGTAGGACCTTTGCCAGTATCAAGAGGTTACAAATATATATTGACAATTATAGATAGAACGACGAGATGGCCTGAAGCTTATCCATTAAAGGATATCACATCTGACAGCATCGTAAAAATTTTTATGCAGAATTAAATCTCACTTTTCGGTATTCCATTGAAAATTACTATTGATCGTGGTTCTCAATTTACTTCTAACTTATTTTCAAATTTAACAAGTATACAAAAAATCAATACCATAGCTTACCATCCCCAATAAAATGTTATAATTGAAAGATTCCATCGTCAACTTAAAACATCGATTACATCATCTAACGATGTTGTACACTGGTCTGATGAAATACCTATTATATTGTTAGCTTTACGAAATCAAGTTAAAGAAGATTTTAAATGTTATCCTGCGGAAATGGTTTACGGTCAGACTCTAAGAATTCCTGGTGAATTAGTTATAGCATCTCAAAATTCAGAAAATTCTTGTGAATTTCTAGTCTTAAAATTAAGGAAACATTTCTCTTCTATCCGTAATACTATATCTCATTACGGTAACAACTACAGTTACATTCCCCCAAATTAAATGAATTGCTCGTATGTTTTTGTTAATAAAAAAGTTGAATTAGATTATAATTTTGAAGGATCATATATGTAGGTGGCGGGAAACAAATCAAGATTATTATCATACTTGAAATTATTATACTTTTTTCCGCCTGGGTATGACGAACACCGGCTTTTTATACCCACAATCAAAAAGATGGGGGTATACTGATTTTGTCATTCCGTGTGTAACATGTCGAAGGAATCATCTAAGACCCCACAAAGTATTTTCTGGGTCCCGGTTTGATTCTTAGTCGATCTAGCTATGTCCGTCCGTCTGTTGAAAGCAGGATAGGGCTCGAACGGGACAACGTAAGTGAAAATCAACGAAATTGTGTTCAAATAGTTCAAGGACCAATGTAAACTTGGAAACAAAAAATGGGCTTGGTGCGCCCACTTTACCGCGCTTGTTTCGAATATCAAAAATTTGTTTAAGTTCCGCCATTTTTATACAAAATGTCAATTTTGTTCCCAAGTAATTAATTAATATGGTAGTGTTATATATCATTGAAAAAGTATTTATAAGTGCTTTTAAATGGCATCAATATAATTAAGATCCGACAGTTATTAATAAAGATATTTAGGAAAATATATTGAAACTTTGAAGGCCTATAACTTGTAAACCGAGCAAGAGCGGACAAATTTTTTTTATTGTACTATAATCACTCGTAAAAGTACTATAGAATCACTATTAAAATTGTTTAAAAATCAACTGTACTGATGATCTAGATTTATGCCATAAAATTAATGAGGTATTTATCGATGCCAGATTAAACCAATTAAAACTATTGCTAAAATTACACATATTTTTTCCAATTCTATTAACTTATCAAAAGATGCAATTATATAAAAATTTCCCCAGTATAATTTTAATATCCCCAACAAATTCCCCAAACCCCAAATCAAAATTTGCATCCTTTTCTGCATCAAAAAATCCTCAAATTTGGGGTTAAAACCCCAAATCTGGCAGCCCTGATAAGATAAAGCAAAAGTTACCCACTAATACTCATAAATTATTGGAAAGCTATTTAACTGATCGAAAATTTATTGTTAAAGAGGGAGACTTCTTAATGTGGATTACTTTGAAGCAGGAGTACCCCAAGGAAGTATACTGGGTCCTTTGTTGTACTTAATATACACCTCTGATATGTCAACTAATAATCGAACCCATACATCAACATTTGCTGATGACACAGCTATCTTAAGCACACATGATAGCCCCCAAGAAGCATCTCGGCTCTTGCAAGACCATATATTAGACATTGAAAGATGGTTACGTAAATGGAAAATAAAAATAACATTTACATTGCGTAGAGAAACATGCCCACCCACCTTTATTAATATCCAAGTAATTCCCCAGCAATCAGAGGACAAATACCTTGTTATCCATCTTGATCGATATCTCTTACATGGAAATTCCATATTGATGCCAAGTTGACACAAAAGAAACTGAAAGCACTTCAAATAAATTGGCTTATCGGCAGAAACTCAACAATTACTTTAGTTTGTAAAATACTTTTATATAACTCAATTTTGAAGCCAATATGGAGTTATGGTATTCAGTTATGGGGCACGGCCTCGGCGTCAAATATAGAGAAAATTCAGAGACGTCAAAACAAGATTTTGCGGATAATAACTGCGGCACCATGGTACGTTAAACACTCAAATATTCATAAGGATCTAAATGTCCCCTATGTGAAAGATGTAATAACAGAACATACTGAGAAATATTTTAGGAGGCTAGAAATTCATCCAAATTATCTAGCTCGAAACATTCTACTAAGCAATGGATATACTCGATTGAGAAGAAGGCACACATCAAACTTGAGGAGCTAAAATATACGAATTAAAATAGATTAGACAAAATTAGATATTAATATTTAGATCTAAGATTTTAATACTTATTGTTAGTTCATGTACAATTACTGAAGATTCAATAAATAAAGTATGTAATAAAAAAATTGTCCATAACTCGCGATTTTTCGTTCGCGGGTAAATATCTCGAAAAGTGGTCTTTTTAAAAAATTTTAAAAAAATATATGTTAATGATGAAAATGTTTTCTATAACCGTGGGAAGTGGCATTCTGGGACTCGCAATATTTTAGGAGTTTTTTACCATTTTCAGAAATGGTATTTTTAAATTCATGAAAAATATATATGTAGAGGATGGATCCATTTTAAATGTTCGCACAGTGTGTGATTTTAAAAATGAAATGGAAATAAATATGGAACTTTGGAACGGCTGCTCCGATTTCCATGAAATTTCACGAGCTTGGACCATATAGACCTACAGGGGGCGAGTCCACAGTGTACCAAAGTTGGACACCTCGGGTATAAAATTCAATAAAAACGATCCTGATTCCTTATATCTGAACCGATTTCAAATATTTTTATATGGGAGGATCCTACAATCTCTTTTGTTTAAGAGATATTAAGCTTCAAAAATTAAAATTTTTACTTTTTAGCCTGTCTTGGTGAAGTTTCATTAAAAACAAATAGAAAAGTTGTGTAAAGAAAGAATTTTGAAAAAATATTTACGGAGTCAAAAGTTACAAGCATTTAAATTTAAACTTTCAAAAAAATTTGATTTTTTCCCGTTTTTTTTACCAAAAAAGTGGTAACATTCTTTTTCTGTTATATAAAATTTTTCTTTAGTAACATATATAGTATTTATATTTTTCTGAAAGATAACCAAACACAAAATACTTTAAAGGGAAAAAAGTTTTTAAAAATCATTTTTATCGAGAATCAGGGTTTCCCAAATTTGACCTATTTTTCCAACTATTTTCGGCCTTATTTCTCAAATCGCAAAGCTGGAATCAAAAAAAAGTTATATTTTTTACTTAGTCTAAAGTGTTTTAATTTTTTTCGCAATAGAAATTTTTGCTCCCCGTTATTGGTTGGAAAATATAGCAAAAAAAAAAATTAAAAAATCCTATTTTTGTAAATTTTTTAAAGTTTTTTTTTTTTGAATTACAGGATTTTTGTAGTCAAGTCTAAAAAAGTGAATAGCGCTTTGAATTAAGCATCAAAAAAATCTACTTCTGTGTGAAATTTGATTCAAAAATATTCACCAACAAGAATTTTATTGCATTATTAAAAATTAAAAATATGCAAAAAATCCCAAATCCATCCTTTCTCATTGTTTTTTGCAAAAAGTTTTTAATAAATTTTTATATCGTAAAATTTTTTTAAACATATTTGAAAAGAACACAAAATTTCCTAAACAATGATATATAATATGTATTTTTTATCTGTCTTACGGATATAACAGATGGATATGTATTTAGCACTATGCTGCAAAAATTAAAACGGTGAGCTTTATTAGAATATTTTTTGTCACGGCATTTTCATGAGCGGCATACAAAAATGACTCAAAATTGGCCAAATTACTTGAAATCATAAATTTATAATCCTTCAATTGCAAACGCAAAAATACCAATATATACTTGTTGTACATCAATGTTTAGGAAATTTTGTCTTCTTTTCAAATATGTTTAAAAAATTTTACGATATAAAAATTTATTAAAAACTTTTTGCAAAAAACAATGAGAAAGGATGGATTTGGGATTTTTTGCATATTTTTAATTTTTAATAATGCAATAAAATTCTTGTTGGTGAATATTTTTGAATCTAATTTCACACAGAAGTAGATTTTTTTGATGCTTAATTCAAAGCGCTATTCACTTTTTTAGACTTGACTACAAAAATCCTGTAATTCAAAAAAAAACTTTAAAAAATTTACAAAAATAGGATTTTTTAATTTTTTTTTTTGCTATATTTTTCCAACCAATAACGGGGAGCAAAAATTTCTATTGCGAAAAAAATTAAAACACTTTAGACTAAGTAAAAAATATAACTTTTTTTGATTCCAGCTTTGCGATTTGAGAAATTAAGCCGAAAATAGTTGGAAAAATAGGTCAAATTTGGGAAACCCTGATTCTCGATAAAAATGATTTTTAAAAACTTTTTTCCCTTTAAAGTATTTTGTGTTTGGTTATCTTTCAGAAAAATATAAATACTATATATATTACTAAAGAAAAATTTTATATAACAGAAAAAGAATGTTACCACTTTTTTGGTAAAAAAAACGGGAAAAAATCAAATTTTTTTGAAAGTTTAAATTTAAATGCTTGTAACTTTTGACTCCGTAAATATTTTTTCAAAATTCTTTCTTTACACAACTTTTCCATTTGTTTTTAATGAAACTTCACCAAGACAGGCTAAAAAGTAAAAATTTTAATTTTTGAAGCTTAATATCTCTTAAACAAAAGAGATTGTAGGATCCTCCCATATAAAAATCTTTGAAATCGGTTCAGATATAAGGAATCCATCTTTCAATGTCTAATATATGGTCTTGCAAGAGCCGAGATGCTTCTTGGGGGCTATCATGTGTGCTTAAGATAGCTGTGTCATCAGCAAATGTTGATGTATGGGTTCGATTATTAGTTGACATATCAGAGGTGTATATTAAGTACAACAAAGGACCCAGTATACTACCTTGGGGTACTCCTGCTTCAAAGTAATCCACATTAAGAAGTCTCCCTCTTTAACAATAAATTTTCGATCAGTTAAATAGCTTTCCAATAATTTATGAGTATTAGTGGGTAACTTTTGCTTTATCTTATCAGGGCTGCCAGATTTGGGGTTTTAACCCCAAATTTGAGGATTTTTTGATGCAGAAAAGGATGCAAATTTTGATTTGGGGTTTGGGGAATTTGTTGGGGATATTAAAATTATACTGGGGAAATTTTTATATAATTGCATCTTTTGATAAGTTAATAGAATTGGAAAAAATATGTGTAATTTTAGCAATAGTTTTAATTGGTTTAATCTGGCATCGATAAATACCTCATTAATTTTATGGCATAAATCTAGATCATCAGTACAGTTGATTTTTAAACAATTTTAATCACACTTTTACGTGTGATTATAGTACAATAAAAAAATTTTGTCCGCTCTTGCTCGGTTTACAAGTTATAGGCCTTCAAAGTTTCAATATATTTTCCTAAATATCTTTATTAATAACTGTCGGATCTTAATTATATTGATGCCATTTAAAAGCACTTATAAATACTTTTTCAATGATATATAACACTACCATATTAATTAATTACTTGGGAACAAAATTGACATTTTGTATAAAAATGGCGGAACTTAAACAAATTTTTGATATTCGAAACAAGCGCGGTAAAGTGGGCGCACCAAGCCCATTTTTTGTTTCCAAGTTTACATTGGTCCTTGAACTATTTGAACACAATTTCGTTGATTTTCACCTACGTTGTCCCGTTCGAGCCCTATCCTGCTTTCAACAGACGGACGGACATAGCTAGATCGACTAAGAATCAAACCGGGACCCAGAAAATACTTTGTGGGGTCTTAGATGATTCCTTCGACATGTTACATACGGAATAACAAAATCAGTATACCCCCCATCTTTTTGATGGTGGGTATAAAAAGCCGGTGTTCGTCATACCCAGGCGGAAAAAAGTATAATAATTTCAAGTATGATAATAATCTTGATTTGTTTCCCGCCACCTACATATATGATCCTTCAAAATTATAATGTAATTCAACTTTTTTATTAACAAAAACATACGAGCAGTTCATTTAATTTGGGGGAATGTAACTGTAGTTGTTACCGTAATGAGATATAGTATTACGGATAGAAGAGAAATGTTCCCTTAATTTTAAGACTAGAAATTCACAAGAATTTTCTGAATTTTGAGATGCTATAACTAATTCACCAGGAATTCTTAGAGTCTGACCGTAAACCATTTCCGCAGGATAACATTTAAGATCTTCTTTAACTTGATTTCGTAAAGCTAACAATATAATAGGTATTTCATCAGACCAGTGTACAACATCGTTAGATGATGTAATCTATGTTTTAAGTTGACGATGGAATCTTTCAATTATAACATTTTATTGGGGATGGTAAGCTATTGTATTGATTTTATGTATACCAAGTATACTTGTTAAATTAGAAAATAAGTTAGAAGTAAATTGAGAACCACGATCAACAGTAATTTTCAATGGAATACCGAAAAGTGAGATTTAATTCTGAATAAAAATTTTTACGATGGTGTCAGATGTGATATCCTTTAATGGATAAGCTTCAGGCCATCTCGTCGTTCTATCTATAATTGTCAATATATATTTGTAACCTCTTGATACTGGCAAAGGTCCTACTAAATCCATATGGATATCTTCAAATTTACATTTCGAAATTTTAATTTCAACATTAGCTGATTTAGTGTGTTTAAATATTTTCGATTTTTGGCATTTAATACATTGTGAAACCCATAAATTTATATTTGTATTCATAGAAGGCCAAAAATATCTACTTTGAATTAATTTCCTAGAAGCACGAGAACCTGGATGCGAAAGTGAATGATTTTTTTTAAAAATTGTTTTTCTCATGTTTTCATGTATATATATGGTATAGCGTGTTTTCCTGTTACTTCACATAATATGTTGAAATCATAATTAGGAATTTTAAATTCTCTAATGTTGTGTTAAATTCTGAATTTTTCGTTTACTATATTGTCAGAAATTTCATATTATATATCATTGTTTAGGAAATTTTGTCTTCTTTTCAAATATGTTTAAAAAAATTTTACGATATAAAAATTTATTAAATACTTTTGCATAAAACAATGAGAAAGGATGGATTTGGGATTTTTTGCATATTTTTCATTTATACTTTTTTTTATGATTAGTTTTTATTGAATCTTTCTTTTTCAGAAATAAGTATTAAAATCTTAACCTAAACTTAAATTAATGTTGATATTGCCACTGCAAAATCCAACGTAGAATTTTTTTAATAGTGTTATCTTCCAAGATCCAATGTTTCCAATCTCCTTAGACGTTTGTGACCCTCAAATGTAAGCAGATCCCTTGCAAGGGGGTTTGGGTGTTCCGCTAATTTCTTCATGTAATTTATGCAGCTATTTTTTATCTCCTCACGAATTGTAGGAATATTTAGATCCCTGTGGATATTACTATTTCTGACGTACCATGGTGCACCTTTTATTATTCTTAGAAGTTTCGACTGTCTTTTCCGTATTTTCTCAATGTTTGTTGAGGAGGCTGATCCCCAGAGCTGGATGCCATACAACCATATAGGTTTTATTATTGCTTTGTGTAAGAGAACCTTATAGTCCAGGTCTAGGGCCGACCTTGGACCAATTACCAATGGATTTGGGAAGATTTTAGTTTCATTTATGTAAGTTTTGATTCTGTGACGAGACCATGTTAGACGCCGATCCAGGTGAATTCCAAGATACCTTACTTTGTCCTGTTCAGGGATTTGGATATTGTTGATTTGAATAGGAGGACAACTTTCCCTGCTTAAAGTAAATGTAATATGGACACATTTCGTAGCATTCACATTGATTTTCCATTTTTGTAGCCATTTCTCCAATTCAGTGATATGGGATTGGAGTTGTTCGGATGCTATAACGGGATTTGTGTGCAGACTTAAAAAAAGCAGTATCATCTGCAAAAGTTGATGTATGAGTCATGGGTCTCTTGGGCATATCTGCCATATAAAGTATATAAAGAAGTGGCTCTAAAATACTTCCTTGAGGTACACCTGCTGAAATTTTTTTGCGTGAAGAAATCACATCTTTTGATCTAATTCGAAAAGATCTATTTAATATACAGTTTTTTAATAATTTATGAACGTTTTGTGGAAGTGACGTGGTCATTTTATGTATTAGTCCTTCGTGCCAGACTTTATCGAAAGCCTGAGATATGTCAATAAATAACGCAGAGCAATACTGCTTGCTCTCGAAACCTCTTCTTATGAGAGTTGTAATTCGATGAACTTGTTCAATAGTACCATGTTTTCTTCTAAAACCAAACTGATGGTTAGGTATACTGTTATTACTATTAAGATATAATAATAGGCTCTCAAGGAGCAATTTCTCAAAAAATTTTGACTTATTGGACGGTAAGACGTTACTTGAGTGACGTCTTTTCCGGGTTTGGATATCATTATTATCTCTGACAATTTCCAAGTACTTGGAAAGTAGCCAGTACGTAAAATGGCATTGAAAATGAATAAAATAAATTTCAGAGCCGAGTTTGGCAAGAAACAAATCATTGTACTGGTAATTTTGTCCGTCCCAGAAGATTTTCCTGCCTTAAGACCTTTTACTGCTGACTTCACGGCAGAGAGCAGAAACTTTATTAAATTAGGAGTTTGATCGCTAACTACAACAGGCCTAAGAGTTGAGCCTGTGTTGTTTGGAGTGAAAATGTTTTCTAAATGACCGGCGAATGCTAAAACTTTTTCATTAGAACTTTTGGCCCATTGACCATTTTGGAGGCGTATGGGAGATTCATATGCAATAGGGCATTGCATATTTTCACCGCCTTCCATAGACTGTAATATGTTTTATTAGTAGGATCTAAGTTTTGCAGATATGTTTTCAATTCGGATTCTTTTTGATTCTTCAGAGCGAAGCGTAACCTTCTGATGCATTGATTAAGTTTAGTCTTGACAATTGGTGATCGAGAATCTTGCCATTCACGTCTTAATTTTCTTTTTTCCCTAATAAGAGATTCCACATTGGAAGAACATTTAACATATCTTTGGAAGAACATTTAACATATCTTTGCATTCCTGAGAAACACGGAGGTGTAA
Organism: Protophormia terraenovae; assembly: GCA_951394005.1. Taxonomy (NCBI): domain Eukaryota; kingdom Metazoa; phylum Arthropoda; class Insecta; order Diptera; family Calliphoridae; genus Protophormia; species Protophormia terraenovae. Next base: position 64,381,647 of record OX596074.1, on the reverse strand, counting down.
ATACTATAGCAGCATTAGTTAGGATGTCTGTGAAAATATTAACGGCAGATTGTATTTCGTTTTCACTTTTCAGTGAAATATTTTGTGGTAAGTGTGAGCTTATGTACATTTTGTACTTTAAGCAGTTTGTTTTCTTGTTAGGAAAACGAGTGCTTTGTGTTTCCAATTGACTTGTATCATTAATTAGTGTCAAGATTCGACATTGGAAGAACATTTAATATATCTTTGCATTCCTGAGAAAGACGGAGGTGTAGATACTATAGCAGCATTAGTTAGGATGTCTGTGAAAATATTAACGGCAGATTGTATTTCGTTTTCACTTTTCAGTGAAATATTTTGTGGTAAGTGTGAGCTTATGTACATTTTGTACTTTAAGCAGTTTGTTTTCTTGTTAGGAAAACGAGTGCTTTGTGTTTCCAATTGACTTGTATCATTAATTAGTGTCAGGATTCGACATTGGAAGAACATTTAATATATCTTTGCATTCCTGAGAAAGACGGAGGTGTAGATACTATAGCAGCATTAGTTAGGATGTCTGTGAAAATATTAACGGCAGATTGTATTTCGTTTTCACTTTTCAGTGAAATATTTTGTGGTAAGTGTGAGCTTATGTACATTTTGTACTTTAACCATTTGTTTTCCTGTTAGGAAAACGAGTGCTTTGGGTTTCCAATTGACTTGGATCATTAATTAGTCTCAGGATAGTAGGTGAAGGGTTCACTGATATATACATATAATTTTATAATACCTTGGTGAAGTTTTTTCGTTATAGTGGGTACAAATTTCACCCAATTTTTTTATTTAATTTTATTATTTTAAAAATCTTTCGGAATCAAAAGTTATATGCATTTGAATTTTGAAAAAAGTCGACTTTTCGCCATTTTTTTTTTTTTTTTTCTCAAAAAAGTATTTACATTATTATTATTTTTTTTATAAAAAAAAAAATTCTTAAGTATTTTTAATTTTCTGAAAGATAACACTATAGAAAATTGTGTGAAGGAAAAAAGTTGTAAAAATTTTATTAATGAGAGAACCAGGGTCTTCCAAATTCGACCTATTTTTTTCATGATTTTCAAATTTTCGCCTCAATTTCTCAAATCGCAAAGCCGGAATTAAAAAAAGTTATAATTGTTACTTAGATTAATGTGTTCTTAAGCTTTTGGTAATAGAAAATGAGATACAGCAAAAAAAAAAAAATAATAAAAAATTCTATTTTGGAAAATTTTTAAAAGTTTTTTGGGAATTGCGGGCATTTTGTTAATAAATGCAAAAAAGTAAATAAAACCTAAAACTAAGCACCAAAAAATCTACTCAGGTGTAAAATTTCATTCAAAAATATCCACTACCAAAATTTTTATTTAAAAATTAAAAATAAATAATATGCACAAAATCAAAAATCAATCCTGTCTCTGTTTTTTGCAACAAGTCTTCAACACATTTTCGTATTATAAATATTTTTACATATATTTGAAAAGAACACAAAATCTCCTACATATTGGTGTATAACAAGTCTATATCGTCTGTTTTGTGTATGGAATTAAAGGATTAACATTTATATTTACATGTGATTTGCTTAATTTTGCTTCATTTATCTATGATGAGTCATTCCGTTCCTGATAATGCAGTGACAAGAAATATTGTAATAAAGCTTAACTCTACGTCTCCACGAAAAGATTTTTATTTCCTAACATAAGAAATAACGTCGACAGAATAACGGGAACAAGCTTTTATTTCCAACTTTATGTTAAGGGGTGGAGAAAACGTACACATCTGCTCGAAATAATAGAGCAAATGTGTACCCTTCATTTCTTTGAAGGCTATTTCCGCTATAATTTTTAATGAAGTAGGTCCGCAAACAGTTTGGCTTCGTCGTCTGCAAAACAAATTTCCGGAAAAAATTGCCAGAAAAGTTCCATCAATGCGTATAAAAATTTTAAGATACTGTTAAAACTTCTTAAAATAATTTTACTTTAGTCCGGATTCACACGCGGAAAAAAATGGAGAGACATAATATTTTTTGGCGAAATGAAAAATACTTTGTTAGGAAATAACTTCCGAAGAAGTATTCGACACCCTGTAAGGAAAAAAATCCACGTTAAATTCACAAATATGACTGTTTCAGAGTGAGGTGAATATATAAAGGTTTGGGAATAATTTTAATTAAATTCAAATAGTCCTATTTATCATATTGATAAATACAATAAATGCATATGGGTACTGGGATACATTGGGATGTCGCACAAAATGAAGACGAACTCTTTTCGGACCTATTCCATCAAAATTTCTTATTCTATTATGTAAAAATAATCAAAAAAGTACAATAGAATTCGATTTAATACAAAAAAAAAAAAATAGAAATAAATGTATCTATTATTATGAGCAACAATTTTTGGTATTTAAATCGAAAACGTGTGTGTAAAATTATTTTTATGCACATACTTGCCATATTTTTCATTAAAGTATCATTGCCAGATCGAATTGTTTACTAAAAGCAAAACATTCGAAGTATTTTTGAAGAATTTTACAAAGTTATCGGCACTTTAATGTTATCCCACTAGGTGTATCTATTATTTTGAGCAGATGTATATGTTTTTAACCATGGAGATGTCGAAATTTTAATGCTCTGTGTATTTTTTTTAATATCAATCCATTCTTTAAACATTGTTTAAGAACTCTATAATGGATCCGATATTTTGTTTTTGGTGTTAAGTCTACAATTAACTTCCTACATTTAGATTCACCAACAAATTTATTTTCTGGGCAAAAGGGTAAATCATTATGAAATTCATGTAAATAGTGTGGATATTCTAAATCTACCTCCAAAAAATAACCAATATCAGATGTTTCCGACATAGTAGTTACATCAATAACTTCTGAAGCTTCTCCATATGAGAGATATTCTGACATGGCCCAACCATACAAATTGTTAGCATCTAGATACATTAAATATTCTGAAGGCTTACTACTATAAAAGTCTTCTAAATATTTATTATTTGCTCTGGAATATCTCTTTGAACATTCTACCAGTCCTCCTCTAATACCGTCTTGTATAAAATTATAAATATTGACGTCAGTTAAAAGTTCTAACCTTATATTAGTTGCTTTTAACATTGCACCCTACGATAAACCTGGAGCAGTATAATATTGGCATGGAACAAGTTTGTATATACTTTTACAAATACTTCTAAAAAAATATCTGTTAAGAGAACATCTGTTTTAAATATAATTTAGAATAATCTAACAAGTTATTACATTTAAAAGTTGTCCAAACCGATTTAGCATGATCATAATCTTCATCAGTACAATGCGAATTATTTAAAATATTATAAAATGCTTCTTTAGCAGGAAGATTAGTTTTATTAAAGCGGAAATACTCCTTTTCTTCTTAGTAAATCAAATTGCTGTTTTTTATTGTAAATTTTATTTAGAATATGAAAATCGCTTTCATTTAAATTTTTTACTAAAGATTCTAAGCTGGAGGCCATAAAACGATAAGTGCCTAAAACCCGAATTTCATCTTCATCTCATCTTCATCTGTTATAAACTTTGACAACGATATATAAAGTTCTTTATTAAGAGGAATTACAATGTGACAAGTCGTTGAGAGATTATACAAAATTGCCTCATCACTGGAGAATGCTGTCATTGGTACGACCTTATTTGAATAGATTAAGTAAATTTCTTTTGCATCATTAATTTTTCTATAAATACAGTAGGAGCATCATTACCAAAATAAATATTAAACTTATCTAAGTTATCATTAAAACTACACTTAATATAATAACTAAAGGCGCAAGCTATATGTTTTTGTATATTTACTTGCTCGTTATCAATTTTTTCCAAATATGTCTCAAAATCAGAATATACAACGAACGGTACATCTAACTGCTTCTAATGGTTTATAAAATATAGAATGCTATTATCACCCAGGCATTTTTGGTACCACTTTTTTACAGTTAAGATCATGGTCTTGCATTATCTTCTCATTTGGAGAGTACTGAAGACATGCATTAATGCTAATATTTACATTCATAGCTTCAAATATTTTGATATCTTTTAATTTCATTAGAAATTCTAGTTTTTCAAAATTTAACTGTTGATTTTCCACACATATTTTCTCCTCATGTATTTGAATATTTAAAAATCCATTACAATTCACAAATCCTTTTTTTTTTTTTTAAAGCACTTTTAATACAAGTGAATTTACTAGAAGTGGAAGGCTCAGTTTTACCACTGACATGGGATGTACTGGCATGAGTCCTTTCATGCTCCTTTAGATGTTTCTCTTTTGAGAACCATTTCCAACATTCCGAACAATGAAGGATTTTATGTCCTTCAAGCATCTCTCTTTCCACAAATTTTTTTTTTTTTTTTTACGTTTTATTAATTTATTGGATCTGCCTTTTAGGCCTTACAATAAGTATATAAATCTTAAATCTAAATCTAATTACTCTCTATCGAGAGCGAAGATGACATAAATTGACCCTCCTATTAGCGGGGTGGTAGATCATTTCTGCGAAGCCTTGAATGTGTTCGGGCTTCTGCTAGTTGCCTTGCAAGTGGGTTTGGATGACTATGCAATTTTGCTATGTATTTTGCCTTAAATTTGCTGAACTCGTCCCTGACAAGGGGTACATCTAAATCTTTATGAATGTTCTCGTTTCTTATATACCATGGTGCACCCGTCATGGTTCTAAGAATTTTTGATTGGGCCCTCTGTATAAGATCAATACTCGTATTGCTGGCCGTTCCCCACAATTGGATGCCATATGTCCAAATTGGTTTTAAAACGGTTTTATACAGGATGACTTTATTGTCAAGGCTGAGTTTAGATTGCCTATTTATTAACCAATGAAGGTTGGAAGCTTTTAATTTCATACTAACTCTCTTGGTTTCTATATGACGGCGCCATGTAAGTCGCCTATCCAAATGAATGCCAAGGTATGTGACATAATCAGACTGGGGAATGACAATATTATTGAGTTTAACGGGTGTGCAGTTTCCTCTCCTCAACGAGAAAGTAACATGTTTGCTTTTGAACTCGTTCACTCTTATGCGCCAATTTTTTAACCAAGTCTCCACATGTCTAAGATAAGTATCTAGTTTATTAGAAGCTGCATGTGGGTTTTCATGTGAACTCAATATTGCTGTGTCATCAGCAAACGTAGAAATTGTCAGTTCATCGCATGTTGGCAAGTCAGATGTGTAGATTAAATACAGAATAGGTCCTAGTACACTACCCTGTGGGACACCTGCTTTTACTTCAAATTCCCCTGTCACAAAGTTGTCATACTTCACTCTAAATGATCGGTCACATAGATATGACTCAAACAGTTTATGGGAATAAGGTGGCAAAGAACATCTTATTTTATATATTAAACCTTAATGCCATACTTTGTCGAAAGCTTGTGCTACATCCAAGAAGATGGCAGAGCAATATTTCTTTAATTCAAAAGATTTTCTAATCTCTCCAGTCAGACGATTAACTTGTTGAATTGTTCCATGCTTTTCACGGAAACCAAACTGATGAACTGGGATTATATTTCTATCATTTAAGATTGGCATGATTTTCATTTGCAATACTTTTTCAAAAAGCTTTGACAAACAAGAAAGGAGACTAATAGGTCTGTAGGATGATGGTACGGTCAAATCCTTTCCTGGTTTTGGTATCATTATAATCTGAGAAATTTTCCAAATCTTCGGAAATACTCCTAGTTTTAAGATCGCATTAAACAGTATAAACAGCACTATTATTGCCACGTACGGTAGGTTTTTAATCATGGATGGTGTTATTAGATCATATCCAGGTGATTTTTTTTTGATTCATATTTTCTTTTACAATTGTATTTATATCTTCGGGGCTAATAGAAATCATGTCATCATCATTTAATGCAATATCATTTGTCTCTCCCAAAACAAAATCATTGGTGGGGGGGTTTGGTTGAAAGACTGTACTTAGATGATGTGCAAATAAATTGGGCCTCTCTTCTGCACTGCGAGCCCAGGTACCATCAGCTTTCCTTAAAGGACTTTGTGCCTCTACCGGTGGCTTAATACTTTTAGCTGCCATCCATAGGGAGAAATTAGTGAATTTATTATTCGTCAAACTTTCAATGTAACTCTTGTCTCGGCGATCCTCTTCTATTTGAAGGGCTCTTCTTAGTTTTTTGCTTGCAACGGACAGCCTCAGCTTTGCAGCTGGTGATCTAGTTTGTTGCCATTCTCTTCTAAGTTTTCTCTTTTCAAAAACCAGTTTTTCTATAAACTGGAATCTTAGAATGTTCCAAAGCAGAAGCAATTAACGACGTGAAGTCGTTTGCAAATTCGTTTATATCTTCCACAAAAATTTATTTACATTTATATGCTGGCATATTGTTTAAAATTAAAGTGTAATCACTTTTAATTAAGTCAACAGACTAATGAAAAATATATTTAAATATTGTCCAAGGGTTTAACATTTTTTATACACTTACACATACTTATGTATGCATATTCCTACCAAAATGTTTTTATTTATTTATTTTATTTTTTTAACGGAAAAGTATGTTGCTTCGTTAAGCACTTTTAATTTATCAGGAATTATTAAATTGAATGAATAATTACACAGATCTTTTTTGCTCTTGATCTGTGTAATTATTCATTCAATTTAATAATTCGAAAAGCATCAATAGATTTTTATGATCGATCTTATTTTGTTGCTATTACATATGGCTTTGCGATAAAACAATAAATCTGAACAGTTTTTGCCGTTTTTGATTTTTATTGATTTTTTTTAAAACAAAAAAACTTAATATTTTCACGTAAAAAATATATTTTTTGTTTAATTTTTTTATTATAACTCTGAAACTACTGAGCCTATTGAAATGCAATATATAACGTGATTAAAGGTTATATAAATATAAACTTTTCGAAGTTTATTTCAATAATATCGGACTAACACTTTTTGAGTTATCATTAATTATGTGGTAAAACGTCTAAAAAAATTTATAATTTTACATAAAAATTTAAAAAAAAACCTCTCCATAGAATTTAAAATTTGAACCATATTTGGACTACTGGAACCACAATACATCAAAATTGTAAAATGGCTTTTCAAGCCTTTAAAATTTTATCGATTTTGTTGCCTTGTGTTATTATTGCAGAGGTGTATTAATAAAGTAATTTTTAATAAAAAATTATTTCAAACATGGACATACAGAGCTTTAGATGCGAATTTTGTTTAAATAAAAGCTTTTCTACAAAGTATAACAAAACAAGCGCGAATGCTATATTCGGTTCGGCCGAATCTATATACCCACCATCAATTTTTTCAAATTTTACGTTATATGGGAGGTGGGCAGACCACGCCCATTTTTTTCCGAGTTCACATTGGTCCTTGAACTATTTGAACACAATTTCGATGAAGTTTCACCTTATATGGGAGGTGGGCGGTAAAGTCGGCGAACCTCGCCCATTTTTGGTTTTCTAGTTTATATCGACCCTCAAACTATTTATACAAAATTTCGTTGTCGTACATGCTTTTGTTTAAGAGATATCATCTGAAAAGTATGAAATGGACACCCTGTGTTTCTAGTCTTTAGCCCATTACATTTTTGGTTATTAACCGATTTTGCCCATTTTCAATACAATATTTGTGCCAAATTTCGCCCCCTACGTTGCCCTGTTCGAGTCCTATCCTGCTTTCAACAGACGTACAGACGGACGGACAGAGCTAAATCGACTCAGAATCTAACCAGGACAAAGAAAATATATACTTTGTGGGGTCTTAAATGATTCCTTCGACATGTTACACACGGAATGACAAAATCAATATATCCCCCATCTTTTTGATGGTGGGTATAAAAAGACTCTTTATGAAATACCACAATTTTCATAAATATAAGGCCCGAAATTTTTCAGCCTATATAGTTCCGGAGTATAGGGAACTAATGAAGGAAGGTGAAGATATTCTATTAAACCTAGATCTGACAATTTACTCAGTTCCAGAGGAGTATATACAAATAATGGATGAGGACGAGGATCTCCATTGTAATTTAAATATTTAATAAATAATAATAATAATTATAGTGTAATAATTAAATATTAGGTAATAAGAATAATAAACACAATATAAATTTAATATTTTTTTTATTAAATAAATAAATAAAAATAAAAAAAATTATAAAATAAAACTGTTTTATTTACAAAATTTTAGCTATAATTAAGTTCAAATAATGCAAGCCCATTTGAAGATTGACGACCTTTGCAAATAATAGTCCAGTTTTTATCATTCAATTTTGTTTAATAGGGATCCTTCTTGTTTAAAAATTTCACAAATCTTTGCGGAAGGTAAAACCATTTATTGTTATCTAAATATGTGATAACTTTTGATCCATATTGTGTTTATTTCCAATCGAATTTTAAAATTTTGAATGGCTGGTGTAAGGGAATATCATCAATATTTGTATACTCCGCCTTAATACCCAGAACCAATTTAATAATTTGCTCATATATCTGAAAAATAAAAATAAGAAATTTAAAAATATATTATAAATAAAGACTTTAATGCATTTTCCAATAGTGTAGCTTACCATTCTGTTAACTATACTTTGAAGTAATACTCAGATCAATGATAATAAATATACTGTGATACTTCTTTTTATACAAATTAAAAAATTAATGAAAATACTCCATTATCTTTAAATAAGTAAATTGAATATTTTGAGTAATTTAGGTTACATATGTAAATATTGAGTCATAAACTAAATTTAAAAATATTCTAGATACGAAATTGTTTAATGTGAATAAAAAATACTCTCTCCTAATTTGTTATTAGAATATTCAAAATTAATCATGACCATATTCAACAACATAAAATATATCTTCATTAATGTCAAAAACCTTACGCAAGGTTGTTTTTCATATAAAAAATCTCCAGTTTATTTTTCACTTTACAAAACAAAAACAAGCATAAAAAATATCTTGATGAATAAGCCAAAAATACTCAAACGCTATTTATACAAGTCATAAGTTTTAATTTCATCACAATAAACAAATTTTCTCCCTGTTAAATTGTTTGTATGTACTTTTAAGATAATTACATACATATTATTATACAAAAATACATTGGTTTTCAATTTCATAAAATGCAAAACAATTGTTCCTATTAATGCATGTACAAGAAAAATTACAAAAATAAATTCAATGGTTTACAATTTCATAAAAAAAATTGCGCTCTTTAAATTTGCTCTTCATTGAAAACAAAAACAACTATTGCCTTCCCATTTCCATACTACTCGCCCCCAGTAGGTCTATATGATCCCAACTCAAAACTTAAGCTCGCCCACACTTCTACTATCACTGTGTGAAATTTCATTGAAACGGAATCATCCGTTCGGAAATTCTCGATTTATTTCCGTTTTATTTTTTAAATGGGACACTGTGCGCTTTAGGTCAAATAGTTGTGTGCGATACGTATTTTGAAGCAGTTTTTTGAAAATTTTTGTTGGAAAAGAAAAGGTTAAGGTAAAAACTATTTTTCGATAGAAAATTTAAATTTAAGTTTTATTCTATTTTTAATGATTAACTTCAAAATTAATAGTTTTACAATCAGATTTTTTTCCCACTAAGTTTTCTTTAACATTTTTTTGATATTATTTTCAAAGGTTAAATTTATATAAATTATTTAAAAATTTGGGTATATTGATTAAATATAAATAAAACATATAAAAGATAACAAGTACTTGTTTACAACATACTCCCACACGTTAAAACCTCGTTTTAACCAATATAATATTATTAAATGGTAGTTTTTTTGACTTCAAGTTTTTCTACTGGTCTGTTAAAAACCCCACTTTTTGTGAGAACTAGAGCACTGCTGACATAACCATCATTTGATTTGCTGACTGACTGAACTACTCTCTTAGGCCAATTGTTTCTTGATAGGTTTGGATCAACAATTATAACTATATCACCATCTTCAAGGGAACTGCATTTTTGAAACCATTTTGTGCATTTTGTTAATGTTAGCAAGTATTCTTGGATCCATCGTTTCCAAAATAAATCGGCGAAATACTGAATTTTTCTCCAGTTTTTTTTTTTTTTCGTAGTATACAGGCATCTTTTGAAAACTCATCTAGCGGCTTATTGTCATTTGAAGGTCCCAAAAGGAAGTGATTTGGCGTTAGGGCTTCATCTGTTGTTGATGCTAAATCAACATGTTAATGGTCTACAGCAGTGATGCGCACACACACTACTTTACATTTGCGCTTGTTTGTGTGAAGCAGCAAAAATGAGATTGAGTGAACGCAGCTCAAGTTTACACTGAAAAAAACTCTTCATTTGTAGAAAATAAACACTCAAATAAAGAAGCATATGTTAACATTAATTTTTGTTATTGATAACTTTATTTTTTGTTAAGAAATTGGTTTTCTAGTTATTTCTGTTCAAATACACCTCCTGTAAAAAAAAGATATGATGGCAATATTAAATGTATAAAAAAGAAATTAGTTTCCCATTTTTCATCAAACATTTAGCTTAGTGTATTTTTTTTAAGTTGTGAGCGAAATTTGTTGAGGGAACAACAATCGCACAAAGTAGTTTATAGTGTACGTGTGTAGCAACGCTGCGTAAGCAGAATTTGTAGGCTAACCTCGCGAGTCAGGAAATTGGAAAATTGCGCATCTCTGGTCTAGAGTTAATAGCACTTTCACATTCTACTAACCCATTATATAGCGTTTTGTCTTTAAAAACCAAGTTCGGCATAATTTGATGTAGCACTTTTTTTACCGATTGGACTAAACGCTCCCAACAGCCGCCCATATGAGGTGCGGCTAGGGGATTAAAGTGCCAGGTAGTTGATGTTGAATTAATGCCACTTCTTTTGCTAATGCAATAGCTTCACTTTCAGTAATACCACAGTCTAATAAATCGTCAACATAATGATGACTGATAATAAAATCCACAGTCTTGGAAAATGATCCTTGAACTCCAACGCATAAATATTTTTAACATATTGTGCAAAGGTTGGAGAGCATGCAGCATCAAATGTCATCACTTGCATTACGTAGACATCGGGAACTCTGTCTTTTTTACCATTTCGCCATATGAACCGATGAGTATTTTGGTCTGCCTTACGAATTCATCTGTTTCATGACTCTTTCATGCCATAGAGAACAGATAGTAGAGGTTCCATCAAATCTGGTCCTTTTAACAATATAGAGTTCAACGAAATTCCATTTACTTTTGCAGCCGCATGCCAGACTAATCGAATTTTATTTGGTTTGTTTGGATTAACGACTGTAAATATTGGAAGATACCAAGTAACACACTTTGAATCTTTTATTTCTTTCTCGGATAATTTTCGGGCATATCCTTTCTCCACAAGTGCATCAATTTGTTGTGTTATGATAGGAATATGTTCAGGATTTGCCTTTTTTTCAAGGCATTGAAGTCTTTTCATTGCCATTGGAAACCTATTTGGTACTTCTACAGATTCTTCTTTCCAAATCTATCGCCAATACTCTTCGTAGTTGTTTGAAGTAAGAATTTTCCTCGCTTTTCTTCTTTCGAGGTTAATTCATATATACGTCCAACATTTTTCAAAGACATGTATTCAGATACTATTTCTCTAACATTTTCATTTCGAAATCGCATAAGCATTGTTCAATCTTGTGATATCCAACAGCTTTTTCCAGACTTAAATCACTTCCACCATGTAAAACCCATCCTAACCTAGTTTTTGATGTGCAAGGTTCAATTATAGTACATTCAACAATCTTTAACGAATTACAGACGTAGCCATTGTTTAATCCAGTAATTTTCGGAGAGACATTGTTATAGGTGGATATTGCTATATTCTTTCGATGACGATAGACTTCTAAATCTTGTTTAGTGGCACTTTGTTCTGTCAAAGAGAGATTTTTAACACTACTATTAGAAAGTTCATAAATTTTTGATGTTACCTTCTATACCAAGTTGATCACAAATATCCTTTTGTATAAGAGTGACATTTGAACCGTCATCCCAAAATGCAAAAATGTCCACGAAATATCCTTGTTGTACAAGGTAACAGGTAAAATTTTAAAATAGGTTTTTGTCAACAACACTTGGACTTGAATGTGTTGTCACGGTGGAATTCGTTTTAAATTTGTGAAGTAATTTGTAATGCCTTGCTCCGCAACCATTAATCGAGCACTTTGCATCAGAACAACGATAATAGCCATGCTTTTGGAGGCATAAGCGACACAATTTAAACTGGTGTAATTTACCCAACGATCAGATAATTTCATTTGAAAAAACTTAACACATACGTCGATCAAATGATTTTTATTGCAAATGACCACTAAAATTCGGTAAATATGTAGAAAGGGCTTTACGTGCTGAAAGTTGATTTTTAGTCAAGACGATGGAATCTTCCTGCGAAGATGCTTTTGCAATTGCTCCCTCATCATGGTATTTGTTTTCAGAACGAGTTGTGTGGAGAATTTCGAATTCGGTCCTGCGGGTACATTTGTAAATTGGATACCCAATTCTTAGTACGTGAGATATGTTCACTACCAACACTGCTTGTATTCTCTGACATCGCTAGAATTTCAAATTTTCGTTCGAGGAATCTAGTTTCGATTTTTTTTTTCTTCCTCGAGACATTGAATTTCCCAGAACATTTTGACATAGCTTTCGTCTTATTTACGGATAGTACACTAACAGCTTTGTCATCTGTTGCTTTTCCTGTGCACTTGAAACACATCCAGTCGTGATTCTCAACAGAGTCGGTTACACCTGCACATTTGAAATGAAACCACACATCGCATTTGTCGCACTGAACCATTTCATTGGTGTCTTCCATATTGCATTGGCCGCAACTGTTTCCTATTACGTTATCCACATTATGTTCGCTGGACTCTTTGCTTCACCACTATCAGTCGGTGGTGTGCGAAATATTTTGAATTATATTAATTTTGAAGATTGTTGGAAAAGAAAATGTTAAGGCAAAAACTATTTTTTGATAGAACATGAAAATTCAAGTTTTATTTTTAATGATTAACTTCAAAATTAATAGTTTTACAATCAGAATTTTTTCCAACTGAGTTTTCTTTAACATTTGGGTATATTAATTAAATACAAATAATACATAAAAGTAAACAAGTATTTGTTTACAACAATTTTGTTCGAACACAAAGGTTATACGAAAAAAAGCAAGTATGAGGTAATGTAGCCAAGACATTTATCTATAAAATGGTATATTCCGATTTATGGCACATGTCCCTGTTTTTACGCTGTAGATCAAATAGTGGTATGAGTAACTTGTTTTAAAACTGTTTTTTTTTTAATTTTGTATGAACACATAGGTGATCCTGGAAAAACCAAGTATGAGGAAATGTAGCCAAAACCTTCCTCTACCAAAGCCTATTTACTGATTTTTGCACATGTCCCTGTTTTGACGCTGTATGCCAAATAATTGTGTGAGATACGTATTTTGAAGCAGTTTTTTGAAGATTTTGTTTGAGCACAAGGGTTCTACGGAAAAAAAGTATGAGATAATGTAGCCAAGACCTTTCTCTTTAAAATGGTCTATTCCGATTTTTGGCACATGTCCCTGTTTTGACGCTGTAGGTCAATTAGTTGTGTGAGATACGTATTTTGAAGCAGTTTTCTGAACATTTTGTTCGAACACAAGGGTTCTACGGGAAAACCAAGTATGAGGTAATGTAGCCAAAATCTTCCTCTATTAAAAGGTATATTCCAATTTTTGGCACATGTCCGTTTTAACGCTATAGGTCAAATAGTGGTATGAATATCTTGTTTTTAAACAGTTTTTTGAAATTTTTGTTCAAAAACAAAGCTTCTATGTGAAAAACCAAGTATATTTTGATTTTTGGCACATGTCCCTGTTTTTACGCTGTAGGTCAAATAGTAATATGAGTAACTTTTTTTTAACCAGTTTTTTTAAAATTTTGTATTTTACATAGGTGATCCTGGAAAAACCAAGTATGAGGAAATGTTGCCAAAACCTTCCTCTTAAAAATGGTCTATTTCGATGTTTGGCACATGTCCCTCTTTTGACAATGTGGGTCAATTAGTTGTGTGAGTTATGTATTTTAAAGCAGTTTTTTTTTGAATTTTGTTCGAACAAATAGGTTTTCTGGCGAAAACCAAATATGGGAAAATGTAGCCAAGATCTTCCTTTATTAAACGGTATATTCCGATTTTTGGCACTTGTCTCTGTTTGGACTCAATAGGTTGAACAATGTAATAAAAAAGGTTTTTTTTTTGAGAGTAATTTGAATGATAAAAATAATACTAATTTAAATTAAATATTGTAATGCAAAATAATTGAAATAAAAGAAATGTTTTATTCATTCCATACATTTTTCAACAAAAATTATTTACAATTTTTTATGTAAAAAGTTAGAATTCATTCAACAAACTTTTAAAGATTTCTGATTATTGCAGTAGTATTGCCATATTTTGCAAAAAACGTGGTACTAAATAAATAAAATTTAACTAGGTAGCACTTAAATTTTTGGGTGCAAAGATGAAAATTCTCATTTCTAGTCTGCACAAGAGAGTTTGTTGAGAAATTATAATTTTTCTGTAAAGAAGAGTAAATTTCTCTCTCTCTCACCAAATTGTGCAGAAAGTTTGTTGGGCCAGTTTGTTAAGGCCGGGTTAGTTGGTTGTTTATGTGATGTTGATGTTCCGTTTATTTACGGGGAGAATTTTGTGCAATTATCCAAAATTAATAACGTGACATATGTTTGTGACATTTGTTAGCAAAAACAAAGAGTTACCATAAATTATTTACTAGAAAAATCCTAAAAATGCAACTCTGTTTAAAATTAAACATGCCAAATATTTATCTATTTAATTATTTGAGCATTTAATTATTTTTGTTCATTTATTTCTTTGTTTATTTTGTGGTTTTTCCTTTTTATTTCATTAAGCATTTATTTATTTGTAAGAAAAAAGTTATTGTTTGGCAACACTGCTAACAGCTGTCACGGAACAACGCAAGAAAATTCTGTTTTCAACAGAATCAGACATCACATCAACGTGAAGTTCTTATAATTGTTAGCATTACAATACATGCAATATAAAAGATCAGCTGTTTACTTTGCGGGAGGAAACGTCACATAAACAACCAACTAATTCAGGCTTTATTTTCTCGTACGTAACATTACGTGTGTGAGTTACGTATTTTAAAGCAGTTTTTTTTTTAATTTTGTTCGAACAAATAGGTTTTCTAGCGAAAACCAAATAGGAGGAAATGTAGCCAAGATCTTCCTCTATTAAACGGAAAAGAAATGTTTTATTCATTCCATACATTTTTCAACAAAAATTATTTAACAATTTTTTATGTAAAAAGTTTGTTAGAATTCACAGTATACATACAGTAACAGTGTAAGAAAACAGAGACAGGAAATGTATACTATTGCCTTTCATTCACACTAAATTCTCTAAAGGGGTTTTGTTTTGATCATCCATTCTCGATTTATTTATTTTTTTTTTTTACTTTTTAAATCGTTTAAATAACAATAACAGTCTTGTGCTTTCTTTATTCGTAAGCAGACCTATACTCAGATTAACGGATTGATTTTTAAAACAATAACAAAACACAGTAAAGTAAAAAGACAATAGAAAAAGAGAATTAATAAATTTCATTGCTTTGCTTTTTATTCTATTAAATAATAAACAAAAATAAATGAATGCTAATAAACGTAAACAATTTTGGGGAAGTGCCCCCAAAAACAAAATCTGTAATAACACCAATCGATTTAAAGATTTTGAAGATTTAGAAGACGGTGATACTTATAGATCTACTATTAATGACGCATTATATATGTTGGAGTTTGATAGATCACTTCATTCCAAAGGCGATATAAACAAAATTAGATATTTGGGAGGCATAGCTGTTCATTTTAAAAATCCATCAAAGGGTAATAAAGGTCCAACTTTTTGCACAAAATGTGCAATATATGGTCATGGAACTAAAAACTGCTTTCGTAATTACATATGCATTGTCTGCGGAGGTGCACATGATTACTCCAATTGCATGATTGATAAAACTCAACAAGATGGAGCAGTTACTTTTAAGTGTTTTAATTGTTTCAACAAAAACCTTAAAAACATTAACCACAGAGCAGATGACCCCCGATGCCCTAGCCCAGTGTTGCCAATTCAGCGCTTTTCGCGCTAGATTTGGCGCTTTTCAGCAACCTAAAAGTCGCATTTTATTACATCAGCGCTTTTTCTTGGCGCTAAATTGGCGCGTTTTGTGTTCGGTTACTTTTAGTTGCAGATTTTAATCATGTTTTTCTAATTTTTTACCTACGCAGAAGTAGTAACCCAGTGGTAAAAAGAAGGCGTAAAGAGCCCTTTTTTATGTCCAGAAGACCTTCTCCCTGCATTCCATGTTCATTTCATTTTTACACGCGATGTCATTGGGAGGTAGGCCTTACACATTCGCGACCCGATACAGCCCTTCTAGAAGACCTTTTTATTGAAAACTGCAAATAAAATACCTATAATAAAAACCATAAATAAAAAATATAATTAACTTAGAAAATCACATCCTATGCAAACAAAGAATGGGAGACAACTAAATGATTTATCATTCTTTTTTTTTTTTTTTTGGAATTTCTGCTTTGAATTTTGATATTGTTTTTGTAAAGGTTTCTGCACGGTTTTGTTTTTTCAAATACTGTAGTCGTTCTTTCCTTCTAAGAGAAGGGCATTAAAACAATGTACTTTTTATAAATATATTTTTAAATATATCTTGTTTAAAACAAGATATATTTAAAAAAATACAACTTCTTACGGTCCTTCCAAGAGAAGCGAAGTCGGAAGGTCTTTTAGAAGGCAGGGATGAGGCATTCATGAAGGCCTTATTAGAGAAGGCATGTTGGCATGAGCAACTGCATCTGAAAAAAGGCCTTCTAGGAGGCCTGCGCGGTAGAGGCCTCGCAAATTTTACCGCTGGGAATTGTTTTTTTTTTCTGAATTTTAAAGACAAACAAGTAGAATCTGTTGTTTTGATGCAAAATATAAAAAACAAGGAAAATACAGATTTTATTTAATTATTTTTTCAAAAACATGTCTCAATAATGAATTTATAAACATTTTAAAAGGCCTAACTTATTTCAAATATATTTTGAAAGAAAAAGCACAACTCACTTGAAGTTTGATTTATTATTTTCATGTTTTTTAAGAAATTTTCTAGAATTTATAATGAAAATAATTTCTATGAAACATTCGCATATCAAAATACTGATTGTTCTTGTGTTGAAAAATTCTTATTTTAAATTCGTTTTATAGAAAGAACTGTGCAAAAGAAAATTGTGACTCAAATAATGTTCAAAAGACAAGAAATGTTCCAAACAAAGCCAAATAGAATCAAAATGAAAATAAAAAAATCGAATGGAAAGTGGCCTTCAAGGCAACTAGGGAAGCCATGTTCATCACCCATTATAAACATTATCTCAAATTTCAGGAAGAAGCACTGGAGATGTCATAGTAAACATGCTTCGAACCTTGGGATATGAGTCATTTATAATAATTTATTTAAAAACTACTCTGATTGTATTTATAAAGATAAAATAGCTTTATTTAAAAAAGTTTAACGATTTCCAATATCTTAAAACAATCCTGCAACCGTTTATATGAAAATTTATTTTATTAGATCTTAGAAAAATTATTTTTTGTTATCTAAAACACCAATTATAGCATTAATTTATTCCAATCTTAAATTACAGAAAAAAGCCCTAACAGTACATTTATTTTCAAGAATTTCTGTAACAAAAAGCGTTAAGATAACATTCTAGGGATTAGGAAAATCCAGAAATAAAAATCAGAATTAGTTTCACTCCTTGTTTTGAAATAAAACTGCATAATAACTTTGTTTGTATCTAAAATTTCTTAGGTTTTATTAAGTTTTTTCCTTCTCCTGTAAAATGACCAAAAGTCGAAATACACATTTTCTATATTCTGCCATTGATATATATTTTGATTTCTATTTATTTTTATTTATTTTCAAAATATTTTTATTTTAGATCACACAATTTCTATACTTAGGTAATGCTTAAGGGATGAAAAAAAAAACAAGTTGTAAAACATAAACTATTTTTAAAACTTCGGATTTGGCCACTAAGTTAGCAGTATAATGCCAGACCTAAGACCTTTTTAAATTTAACATATTTATTAATGTAAAAAAGATCTTTAAACTTGAAGTTATTATTAAATGTATACCTTTCTTTGTATCTTAAATATTGATTTTATAAAATGTTCAAAATTGCATAAAACTACTAAATATTTGCACATGAACTTAAAATAACAAATATATACATAATAAGTTGTTTTCTTTTTAATAAAAAATACATATTTAACTAAAAATAAAAAAATAAAAATTATTTAAATATAATTTAGCGCGTTTTGATTCAAAAAAGTTGACAACGCTGCCCTATCCGCAAAGAATACTTAACTATATGTCAAAACTTAAGTAACAACATTCGTAACAATAATAAAAACAATTTATACAAAAAAAAAACACATTACGTTTCACAAGATCGCCCATCAATCTTTAATAAAAGTTGTGCAGAAGCTTTAAAATTTTCGAACCAAAATACTAGCAGCGATGATCTATTTACAGTAGATGCGTTATTTAATATATTTATAGGAGCCATTGCGGATCTTCGTAAATATAACACAAAAGCTGATCAACTTAATGTTGTAATGTCTACTGAAATATGCAATTTAAATCAAACATTTCAAAATGTCTTAAAGTAATGCATTGGAATTGTCAAGGTATTACAAATTTTTCTGAATCAGTACAACTACATCTTTTTATTAAAGAACATCTAGTAGATATACTAATGTTAAATGAAACTTTTCTTTCCAATAAACACAAACTGATTTTGCCTGGATATATAGTTTACAGAAACGACAAAGCTTCGCATGGGGGAGGCGTTGCTATGGCTATTAAATCGTTTATCAAACATAAACTACAAAGCCCACTTCCAACAAAGTTGTTTGAAAATATACGTTTGTCAATTATAATGGACAACAAGGAATTCACGTTTATTTCAACTTATTGCCCAAAGTATACAAACGATTTTGTTAATGATTTCAATATACTAACAACAGTAACTGAGGCATTTTTTATCCTAGGCGATTTTAATGCCCATCACCACAACTGGAACTGTACAAAAATTAATGAGGCAGGACATCAGCTGTTCAATCATCAATTATTATATATATATTATCCATTAAGCCCACTAGATTCCCTGCTAACTATGTATATAGAAGACCTTCAACTATAGACCTTTTAATTACTAACTCACCACTTTCATTTACGGATATACATCCGCACTCTTACAAATTAAATTCCGACCATGTTCCTTTCTCATTTAGTATAAACGAAAATTTTACAGTGGTAGAAAAATTGTTCTTTGATTACAAAAAGGCAAACTGGGAATCTAATAGAGATATAACATTTTCAAATATAGATAATATTATTCACAGTTTAATAAACATTCTAAATGAATCTTGTTTAGAATCTATACCCCAAAAATCTTTAAAACTCAATTCGCTAAATCTACCTCCACTATGTAAACGTATTATTGTAATTAGGAACGCATACAGAAGACAATATTAACGATGTTCTGACCCAAGTTTAAAAAACACTCTCGGTTCAATAATACGTTAACTGAATAAACTAATAACTATTCATATTAACAATGCTAGAAACAAGCAATGGTCTTCTATGCTTTCCAAACTCCCTGTTGGAAACAAAAATTTTGGAAATTAACTAAATTCATTAAAGGGAAAACTAATCACATTTGCGCCTTAGAAGCTAATAATGTTATAATTACTGATAACAAACAACATCATACTGAAAATATTTCAGATTTTTTAACGAGTAGAGAAGAATTAATATTTCATATCAAGAAACTCAAAAATTTAAATTTAAAGGTGCTGATAAAATTCAGAACTTAGTTCTTAAAAATATTCCCAACAAAGCCTTAGACTTAATAGTTAGAATATTTAATTTCTGTATGGAAAATTCCTACTTTCCAAATCACTTTAAACAGGCAAAAGTTATCCCCATAGTAAAGAGTGATAAAAATCCAAAACTATCGTTATATATATCCGATTTTAAGTCTCTATCTGGCTTTGCTTTTTATGCCGACGACAGCGCATTTGTAAGCCACGGTAAGGTTTCTAATGCAATAGTAAAGCGAATGCGATTTCAACAAATCGCCCAAAAGAATTCCTTCTCGTCCTTTCTCTATTCAGGTTAAAATAATTCCATTCAGAAATTCTATACCTCGGTGTATCTCTTGATCTTAAACTTTTATTCAAGGAACATCTGAACATTGTCTGTTCAAAAGCTGTAAACTGTGGTAAAGCCTTATTCCCCCTCCTAAATAGAAAGTAAATTGAGCACGAAAAATAAGCTCCTTTTATATAAAATGTGCCGATTTTAACTTATGCCTGTCCAGTATGGATAAATTGTTCAAAAGTTCATAGAAAATATTGCAGATTATTCAGAATAAGAATTTAAAAATAATACACAACCTTCCTAGAAGATTTTCCACCAAGGAATTACATATTATATCAGAGTATAGGTTTTTTCCTATCTTTTTCCTATAAAATTTTACCATACTTTTATCTTAGCAGTACACTTTTAAAATTCGTTAACATTGTTGTAATATCTTAAGATAAAAACTCAAAGTTTGTAAACAATTATTGAATTTATTTGTAAATAATGATAGTATAAAAAAAAACAATAAAACGCAATTTTAAAATATTAGAAATGCCAAATTTATTTTTTTACACTTTTTAGTTTGTTTTAAAAAAATGTAAATGATTTAAAATTTGCTTGTTAAATGTGTTTGTTATGTATAATGTGATTTTTGTTTGTTTTGTTTTGATTTTCTACTTCGTTTCAAAATTCCAACACACATAGCGTATCACTTTTACATTCGTAAATTTTATATTCATACAATATTTCTATCTCTTTCTCCCGCCATATTCTAAAAAACTGATTTTGGCAAATTTGAAGCCTCGATATGACGACTCTGTTCTACTTTGTGTTAGAATTCATTCAACTAACTTTTACAGATTTCTTATATTGCAGTAGTATTGCCATATTTTGCACAAAACGTAGTACTAAATATATAAAATTTAATTTGGTAGCACTTAAATTTTTGGCAAAGATGAAAATTCTCATTTCTAGTCTGCACAAGAGAGTTTGTTGAGAAATTATAATTTTTCTGTAAAGAAGAGTAAATTTCTCTCTCTCTCTCTCTCTCTCTCTCTCTCATCAAATTGTGCAGAAAGTTGGGCCAGTTTGTTATTTTCTCGTACGTAATGTTATTGCTGTTATTGTGCAACTGTTGCCACTTTCAAAAAAATTCGCGTTAATTTTAACGATTTTCTCTCGGTAAAATAAGGTAATAGCAACGCTACAACATATACAAGAAGGCAGAAGCAACATCGATTTTTTTAGATAACCACATCGTCTTGTCAAAGTATAGGGCATCCAAAGGTTAACACAAGAAATAACTTTGACCAAAAATACAAATTTTTTCTGTTGTAAATACAATTTTTTTTTATTGTTTTATACATTACATGGATACTAGACTGCATCAAAATTTACCAATTTTCGAATTTTGACTTAACTTCCCCTAGAAACGTTCTTTGGGTTGCAAAAATTAGTGAAATCGAATATCGTGAAGTTTGTAGGGTGCGTTTATATAGGAAATCGTTGGTCTTTTTGCAGTTTTTAGAAAAATGTTGCCATTAAATACTTTGTTTTGCACCTGGTTGTTAAAACTTTTTTAAAGTTTGAAATTGGAATTTTGAAACAGTCTTAAAAATGTATACATTTTTTAACCAAACGTGGAAAGGTGTTTGGATTATCCCGCGGAAACAAAAATGCATTTTTTTAGTTCAAATTGAATTGAAAATATCTTTTTATTTAAACATTTATCAAAAATAAAAAATTTCGTTATGCACTGCTTTCACAAGTGTATGAGCAATTAACATCTAACAGCCGTATTAAAAAAAAATAATAGTAATAATATGGTTTGATAAATAATTAAATAAGAAATCTACTAATATCACAGTATTAAGGAAAAGCTGTCTAAAAAACCTTGTACCACTAATTATCACTCTTTACGTAAAAAGAGTGTTAGGAATTATTTAGAAAATTTCTTATTATTTCATATGTACACGTTCTGCATTTTTCATTAAATGACAGAGTCAGTTCCCTTGCAAATGAAACATTTTATGGTTAAAGTTTCTATGCAGTAGGTCTATAGAATATCTGGGGTGAAGGTTATGAATTACTTTCAGATTTTTATTTTGTATATATATATAGCTTATATATAATAGCTTGTGTTTTGCTAACACAGCTACTTCCTGAGAAATATAAATTGACTAAAGAGTAGGCGATATTACCGACCCTTGCTGCAGACCCGCAGGTATGTGTCTATCACTAGATAGCATGTTATCAATAGATACTACAAATGAGCGTTGATTTAAAAAACTTTATTATCTTTTGCAGATACGTTAGATAATTGAAGGTATTAAGTTTAAAATCTAGGCCATCATGCCATATTGAATCGAAAGCTTTTTCGATGTCAAGAAAAATAACCTCAGTGCTCTTACGACTTCTTTTGTTTGTTTCAAGAAAGTTAACTACTCTTTTTATTTGATGTGCAGTAGAGTGCTCATTGTGATCAGTAAATGACATTTTGTTTCCCTTAGTGCTTTTGTTATTTTCCAAAAGGCTCTAAAAAAATTTTCATTTCGATCTTTATTAAGATGGAAATCAATAAGATTATTTAATAGGTTCAAAATACATTTTAATTGATTTTTATAGTTTAAATTTTATAGTTTTAAATTTCCCTTACTAATTAACATTTTACTAATATCAGAAATTTCTCGTTGCCAATCATTTTTAAGACGGACA
Source organism: Protophormia terraenovae (assembly GCA_951394005.1). Taxonomy (NCBI): domain Eukaryota; kingdom Metazoa; phylum Arthropoda; class Insecta; order Diptera; family Calliphoridae; genus Protophormia; species Protophormia terraenovae. The sequence continues at coordinate 64,358,693 of OX596074.1, read as the reverse complement.
GGTATTTTGTTAAATGCTTCATTAACTATAGATATTAATTTATTAAAATAAAAATCTAGATTATCTGAATTAGTAACAGGTTGGTCAATATTTTGACACCTAATTTGATTTTCTACCCAGTTTATCATGATCGTCTTAATTAAAATAAGAAACAGTTCTTCTGTTGATCGCCTTAGATCTAGTTGTCATTCGATGTCGGATTTCCAAGTATTGTGCACTTTGGATCATCAGCTCTATGGTTCGCGTTCTTTAAATTCTTCTTTATGCACTTTTAGATTACACTACCATCACTATTAATTTTTTTGAGTGTACAAACCGCATAATCGTGATTTCCGGCGCAGGCTAAATACACTACGATACGGTTACAATTTTTAGCACCATGTCCATACATAGCACACTTGGAGCATTGTGTGAGACATTTGTCATCCTTTAGAGGTTTTCTCCAATAAACAGAAATATTACAAAATATCTAATTTTTCGTAACCTCTCTTTTGGAAACATCTTGACTCGATTATATAAAGCGCGTCATCTGCACTTAATCTCTTGGTTTCCAATTCTTTTACACTTACATGTCTTTTATTATACAAGCTGACAAATTCCTCGCCGATTTTTCTCGTATCTAACTTCGGTAACCCAAATAAAACCAATTTAAAAGTTTTTACGTCCTTCAACTCATGCGTGTAAAACTTTAATTTTCGCTCTTTAACTTTGAGTCTACATTAGACAAATTTTTATCAAGGCAAACATCAAAATTGTATCATATCAGCGCTCGAGCTCTTACAACTTTGTCTTGATAATGCTTGGTAGAAGAGGCCATCTTGATTGTTGTTGGTACTTTTTGCATAGTTTATTATGACATACGTTTTCCCCTATATTTGACAGAGATAAGTCGTGGTCCTCACTAAACATAAAATATTTTACAATAACACTAACATCATGTTAATGGTAAATGTAGACACATTCAACTTGATGTTAATTATTTCGATGTTTAAACACGTTTGTTAAAGCAAATGTTAAAAGAACCATGTTTAAACACCAAGAATCACATACAATATTTTTTACTAACACACACAAAGAAATTATGGCATGTGCGTAGAATGCAACAACAAAACAATGACAAAACAAGAAATTAAGATGAATACATGTACGCCATATTGAAAATATTGAAATTTGAGTATATAATTCTAACATGATGTTTTAACATCATCTTATCTCTAGTGGTTACTACCCATAAAAAATTGTCTGCAACTCAAACCAAAATTTGACGTTTGATACAAATTTCTCTAATATAGACTCCACGTAAGAACACTTAAAGCTTCATTGTACAGCTACAGCGATTTGGATAAAATGTTCGTACCAATAGTCACCCTTTCATACATGCACCTGCTTCTTCTTTAGATAGAAGTTGAAATCTGTTTCTTAAATTTAGGGCTAATACCCCAACGCTTTCTTCTTTTTTTCAGCAAACATTGTCATTAAAGGAAGTTAAAATAAATTAAGTTGTTTTTTACACTTTTAATTTAAAAATTTAATTAACACATTCTAGAAAAAACACGATGTTTTTTATCTTGAGTCAGATATACCAGATGATTTTGGTGCAGTCTAACGGATATTTGCACAAAAAAAAATATATAATGCATCAAAATTCCTTGAAATTATTGTTAGGTCTCCTTTGTAGAGAAAGACAAAACATACAATATAAAGATATTTCAATTAAAATTAAAGGAATTGTTTTTAAAGCCTTTATATAATTAATTTAATTACTTTTTTAAGTAAGTTTTGCAAAAATACCAATTTTATATACTAATCGCCATTTTAATTCATAATTTGTATCACAAAAATCTACCAGAATAAAATATCAAAAAAAAAAAAAAAAAATAATAATAAATACAATAAAAAAAATGTGAACAAACTGTGACATTTGGTAGCAGGGATGATAAATGACATTTTTAGTATTGTACTAAATTATATATAAAATTGTACTTTTTGTGATGTAATTGTACTAAAATATTAAAAACTATCCAAAGCTTTACAATATTTCTTAACTTTGAGTCTACACATAGTATAATAATAAAGTATACTCGTAAGATCAGCTGTTTTACATTTTTTTCATTTGCAAACCTCGCGGTACTGTCAAATTGTTTTTGTATTCACATGTAAAATATTTTTTGAGTTTTTTTCTCTTGCTCTCTTTCGTTCTCTCATTTTTCCGTTCAAAACATTCTGACATTGTGGGCAGTAGTTTTACACTAACAAAATACAAGCAATTTTTGTTTTTGTAGATGTGCGAGTACTTTATTATTTTACTATGGAGTCTACATTAGACAAATTTTTATCAAGACAAACGTCAAAATTTTATCGGGATAAAGATTTGTCTAATGTAGACTGAATTTGTCAGTGTTATTGCAGCGTTAAAAGAAAATTGTCAACGCTCGAGCTGTGACAACTTTGTCTTGATAATGCTTGGTAAAAGACGCCATCTTGATTGTTGTTGCTACTTTTTGCATGGCTTATTACTTTGAGTCTACATTAGACAAATTTTTATCAAGACAAACGTCAAAATCGGTGCGAATCTGTACAAGGTAGCCTCAGTTAAACAGCTGATTATTATTTTTGGTTGTTGCAGCTGTCAAACTGCATACATAAAAAACATTAATGAATTCGCCATATTGTTGTTTTTGCACAATTGTTGCCACCTTCCATAAATTCGAGTTCATTTTGACGTTTGTCTTGATAAAAATTTGTCTAATGTAGACTCAAAGTTATGACATACGTTTTCCCCTATAATTGATAGAGATAAAAAATTATCTGCAACTCAAACAAAAATTTGACGTTTGTCTTGATAAAAATTTCTCTAATATAGACTCGACGTAATCAAACTATCTTTGGAAAATTTACTTTGAGGTATATTATTTTAAAAAAGTCAAAAAATTTAATTGACTATTTGAATTTGACTTTAAGTATCGTTCAACATGGACATGTAAGATATACGTTTGACTATACCATGATTAATTGATAAAACTGTTAAATGAAGATGTAACGATAGAGAGTATACCTGATTCCAGAGAAAAATGGGTACATATATTATATGTAATGTTTGGAAAATTTCAATAAAAGTTTTAAAGTAAAAAATGTCTGAGATGAGCTCAATAAAGGCATATCTAAAAGTCATGTCAAAAAGGATAACAGTCAGGTCTACAAATGTTTAAATGATAGAAAATTGTTTTGCAAAAACTTTGTATCAACTCAATTAAATATTTTGTAATTGTAATAAATTAATCATTGGAGTACTGATGTACTTTTGTAGAGCGAATTGTACAGCAAAAAGTATAATTGTTTGTCCTGATAAAAATTGGTCTAATGTTGACACTATGTATATACTAGACAATTTTTTATCAGGACAAACTTCAAAATTAACGCGAATTTACATAGCATCTATATTATAACATTTTTTATCAAGAGAAACGACAAAATTAACGCGAATTTATGGAAGGTGGCAACAATTGCAGAAAAAACAATATGGCGAGTTCATTTATGTTTTTTTATATAGTTTGACAGCTGTAACATTCAAAAATAATAATCAGCTGGTTTCCTTGTACAGATTCGCACTGATTTTAACGTTTGTCTTGATAAACATTTTTCTTCACGAAGAAATCGCACAACAAAACGTCGGAAGAGCAACGCACGCAATTATTTTCCTTTGTTTTCAGTAGGTAGAACATTTATCGAACACGAGCCTTTTTCTTGTTCGCACATTGAACAAAATATTGTGCGCAAATGCATTTGGTAAGTGTGGTCCTAACTTGCTCATATTTTTTATTTCTTGTTCGCACACCGTTGTTCACACAATTGTTCGAACAACCATGTCTGCCATCAAACGTCATTTTGTATGCGAAAGAAAAGGTGCTGCACGTAAATTTATCGAAGCGACACTGACGGCAAACAAAAAATTATGATTTGTTCAATCTTAATAATTGCATGTGATTTGGTTAATTTGATTAATTTTTCTATGATTGGTATTGTCATTCCTGATAATGCAGTATCAAGAAACATTGTAATAACTTTGAGTCTACATTAGACACATTTTTATCAAGACAAACGTCAAAAATTTTTATCAAGATAAAGATTTGTCTAATGTAGACTGAATTTGTCAGTATTACTGCAGTGTTAAAAGAAAATTGTCAGCGCTCGAGCTCTGACAACGTTGTCTTGATTGTTGTTGGTACTTTTTGCATGGTTTATTACTTTGAGTCTACATTAGACAAATTTTTATCAAGACAAATGTCAAAATGAACTCGAATTTATAGAAGGTGGTAACAATTGTGCAAAAACAACAATATGGCGAATTCATTAATGTTTTTTATGTATGCAATTTAACAGCTGTAACAACCAAAAATAATAATCAGTTGTTTAACTGAGGCTATCTTGTATAGATTCGCACCGATTTTGACGTTTGTCTTGATAAAAATTTGTCTAATGTAGACTCAAAGTTATGACATACGTTTTCCCCTATAATTGATAGAGATAAAAAATTATCTCAAACAAAAATTTGACGTTTGTCTTGATACAAATTTCTCTAATGTAGACTCAAAGTAAAGCTTAACATTTTCTTTTCTTGTGAGCATAGTGCTTAATTTATATCCATTTGTTATAGTCGTGTGCACCCTGTGGTGGCGAAAGAGTGGTTGGTAAAGCAGTCAATCGAATTTGACATTTGGGGATAGTAAACAAATAATAAAAAAAAAACAAAAGAAAATTGTACATTTTACATTTAGCAAATTGCTGAAATGTTTTAATGATGGCGAAAGGGAAGACATATAGTGGCTTCTTGGAGGTGTAATGATAGGGTCCATAAGACAAAATCGTTCTTTTTGGTTTGATCAGCGGACGATGTGGCAGGTGGTAATAAAACAAAAGATCCTGTTTTTAAAAGTTTTTATTAAAAATTATAACAAAAAGAAAAGTATTTTGTAAAAAAATACAAACATAAAACATAAAAATTGAAAATTAAAATCTAAAAAACAGGATGGTGGAAAATATGTGAAAACTTAAAAACTATTTGAAATAAAAAAAAAAAAGTTAAAACTTAAGAACCAATTTTTTTAAAAAGAAAAAAAGGATAAAAGTTGAAAACTGAAGCGATAGTATTCGGCTGCGGATCTATAGTGTCAAGCTAGAGGATCCGCCAGGAGATGACGCATCCACAACATCTGCCGACGACACCACGCCTTCTGTCGTCACAGAAGCTCCTCAATCTGATCCTGAAAGGATTGGGGAACTCTTTGGTCGACTGGAGGTGGTGGAGGACGAAGACGCGCTTCTGGGCTCCGACTCAGAAGACGGCGACGTTACAGTCGTGTATGACCCGGATGGTGAAGGTAATACAAATTAATCTTCACCACTCCAAGGCAGCATCCGCTGCATTACTCCTCCGTCTCGCTGAGCGAGGCGAGGATATCGCGCTGATCCAAGAACCGTGGACACACAACGGCAAAATTCTTGGACTCGGCGCAAATGGCTACAAGCTTTTGTACGCAAACTGCACAGGTAACTTAAGATCTTGTATATTGGCTAAAAACCACCTTAATATCTTCATCTTAACTGATTACAGTGATGCAGATACGGTGACCACAGCATGCGAGACAGGAGAAACCGTGGTCTGGTTAACCTCCTGCTATATGGCGCACGACCACGTGGACCCCCCACCACACAAACTGGTCCATGACATGGTCAATGCAGCGAAAAACAAGCAGACTCCCATTATCATCGGAGCCGATGCCAACGCCCATCATCACATCTGGGGTAGCTCTGACACCAACACCAGAGGTGAGTGTATCTTAGACTTCTTACTTTGTAATAATCTAGTAGTAGTCAATAAGGGTACGGAACCTACTTTTGTAGTTGCTAACAGAAAGGAGGTTCTTGATATTACCATAATTAGCGCGGCACATCAGCAGCTCATAGGAAACTGGAGGGTATCAAATGATTGCTCTCTGTCCGATCACCGCTATATAGAATTCTCCATCCAGGGAATTACCATTTTAGCTAAACCATTCCTCAATAGGAGGAAAACTAGGTGGGAGGAGCAAAAACGAATCCTAACCAATCTTCTTTCACAGCCCCCGGTCATTCATGACACTAGGGAACTGGATATGGCAGTGAATAGGCTTACGGCATCCTTCAAGGAAGCCACTGCACGCACGTGTAGACCATCTAGACATAGGAATAAGGTTAGACCGCCGTGGTGGTCACCCGAAATAGCAGAATCTCGTAAGAGATCTCGCAAGCTGTTCAACGACGCTAAGAGGACTGGTGACTGGTCGCTCTATAAGGCATCTTTGAATATTTTCAAGAATCAGGTCAGAAATGCAAAACGCAAATCCTGGAGGGATTTCTGTAGTAGTATTGAGAACTCCTCCGAGACGAGCAGACTGCGTAAGATCCTGTCGAAATCCCCTGCTGTTCCAGGATACATTCAGAAAATGGACGGCAGCTGGACTACAAACAGCCATGAAACACTGGAACTCCTGATGGATACGCACTTCCCGGGGAACCAGACATGCAACGATTCCATAAATGGTATCGTCGCAAACAATAGGACTTATGTCCCAATACCCATTGACTTGGTTAGTCTTCAATGGGCCATAGGAAGCTTCAGTCCCTTTAAATCACCGGGACCGGATGGCATCATACCGGCCGATCTACAACATAACATAGATGTGGTCTCACCGTGGCTTTTGAATATATATCAAGCCTGTTTAACTTGGTCTTACGTACCTACGTTATGGACCATGGGAGAAGTTATCTTCCTTCCGAAAGGGGGTAAGCCCTCTCACACAAAGGCGAAGGATTACAGACCGATAAGTCTCACATCTTTTCTGCTCAAGACACTGGAGAGACTAATTGACATCCATATTAGAATGTCAACTAGTGAGAATCTCCTTTCAAGCTCTCAACATGCCTATACAAAAGGCAAATCAGTTGACACTGCTCTTCACTCGATCGTGGGATATATAGAGAAATCTCTCGAATACGGCAACTATACACTGGCGGCCTTTCTGGATATAGAAGGCGCTTTTAATAATGTTGAACCAACAACTATAAGGCTTGCTCTGGAGGATCTGGGGCTGGACCAATCAGTGGTAGAGTTTGCATCAAACCTACTTAACCATAGGATCATTAGATCCAGCATGGGCACCGCCACTATTGAAAGGCATGCGACACGGGGCACTCCTCAAGGAGGGGTACTATCACCTCTACTTTGGAATCTGGCTCTAAATAAACTGCTCATACAAATGAATTCATATGGTTTTAAAACCATAGCCTACGCGGATGACGTGGCTGTGGTCATATCCGGAATCCATCTGGACACGCTATCTCAACGGATGGATATGGCGCTTAAGACGATAAATGGTTGGTGTAACAACAGTGGCTTAAGCGTAAACCCCTCCAAAACGGAACTTGTACTTTTCTCAAGAAGGTACAAAATACCATATTTTAGACTACCAAAATTGAATGGTACTGAACTTGCTCTGTCCACCAGTGCTAAATACCTGGGCATAATACTGGATAACAAATTGTCTTGGAAGCCCAATATGCAGGCAAGAATATCAAAGGCTATAACGGCTATTTATGTCTGTAGGAGGGCCATAGGGGCCAAATGGGGCTTAAATCCCGTCAACGTGAATTGGATTTACGAGACTGTCGTCAAACCAATACTATTCTACGGAGTGTCAGTATGGTGAAACTCACTTGATACTGCTTCGAATTGCTCCAAACTCGAAGGAGTCCTACGCAGAATGGGACTTCTCATTACCGGCGCAATGCGCTCCACGTCTTCAAAGACGATATTTGCGATGCTGAACTGGATCCCAGTGGACCTTCTGGCCCGAAAGCTCGCCATGAATACGGCAACTAGGCTCAACGCCACATGTGGTTGGCAATATAAGGCGTATGGTCACTCGAGCATATTAGGAACAACTAACGTTCTCCCCGTGCTGATAGACTACTGCGCTCCCAAACCGATCCTATCGAGACGGTACACTTTCTCCATTTCTGAGGACCCGAACAACACACCCCCAGATGGAGTCCTATGCATCTACACCGATGGCTCAAAGAATGCCCGTGGTGTTGGTGGTGGCATTTACATTGCTGAATTCGGGATAAGAAGGTCGTTCAGACTCCCTAACGAATGCAGTATTTTACAGGCCGAAATTATGGCCATTAAAGGAGCGGTTAATTGGCTAAGGTATTATAGGATATACGGTAGGGATATCGTAATTTTTACCGACAGTCAAGCTGCAATCAGAACCCTGACAGGTGTATATACTACATCAAATCTAGTCCATGAATGCCGGACATCCCTAAATGAGATGGCGTCACATTCGAGAATTGCACTCAATTGGGTGCGTGGACACGGGGTCAACCAGGGCAATAACACTGCCGATGAGTTAGCAAGGCACGGTACTACCCTACAGGACGCTGAAATAGATTGGTTCTGTGGTCTACCCCTGAATGCCTGTAAGAAGCGTATTGAAATCGCATTTTATGACATGGCACAACACAGATGGGAAATCGAACCCACATGTCATATTACAAGGATGATATGGCCCAGGCTTGACGCAGCTAGATCATCTTTCCTTTTGCGTCTCTCGAGATCACATCTGAGAAATGTAGTATCAGCAGTCTCAGGACACTGCAGATTTGGTATTCATGCCAACAGACTGGGAATCCAGTCATATGATTTTTGCAGAAGCTGTAACAACGAGGACGAGGAGGAATCTATCTTCCATCTCTTCTGTTCATGCCCTGCCCTGGAAAACCTTCGATCGCGTTATCTGGGACAAGGTTTTCTCGATAGCCTCACCGATTTATCGATCAGCAGCATTAATGGCATTAACTCTTTCGTGAGGGAATGCGGATGGTTCCGGGAATAGAACTCCAACACGTGGACTCTTTTGATGTCTATACAGCGACAGATTCTTCTACTTTTTCTGTTATGCAACTACTAATACTAATACTATTATTTCGCTAGACTACTCTATGCATTATCTTTTGAACTACTGTTTACTCTTTTTCTCTAACTCTAAACTTTTCAATCCTACCCCCTTTCTTCTCCCTTCTCCTGCATCCTTCCACATCCCCTGTCTATCTTTCTTTTTCTCTTCTTCTTACAGGTAACACAAAGGGACCTCTCAGGACCCAAGTGAGCCGTAATCCAGTTTCATTGGCGGCAACCTGAAGAACCTAACCTAACTTAACCTTGGTTCTCACCCCCCCTGGAAATGTTCAGATAGTCGAAAAACAAAGATATGCAAAGTTTTGAACTGATTGAAAAAAAAAAGATTTCATTCTAGGGGGGTACATATATATATATATATATATATATATATATATATATATATATATATATATATATATATATATATATATATATATATATATATATATATATGGAGACAATTCTTTTTTTTTTACACTTTTAATTGTGATGAAATTAAAAACTGATGACTTGGATAAATAGAGTTTGAGTATGTTTGGTTTATTCATATGGTTATTTTTGTTTTTGTAAAGTGTAAAATTTAACTTGAGAATTGTTTTTGTTTTTTTTTTTTTCATATGCATAAAATAACCTTGTAAAAGGTTTTTGACTTTGATGAAAAATATGTTTTATTTTCTTGGGAAAGGTTATGTATTATTTGTTCTAATGTTATATTAGAAAATTATTGTTAAATTCATGTTAAGATAATTATGAAATTTATGTTAAGAGAATTGTGAACTTTATGTTAAGTGAATTGTGAAATTTATGATAAAAGAATTGTGAAATTTATGTTAAGAGAATTGTGAAATTTATGTTAAGAGAATTGTAAAATTTATGTTATGATTAATTTAAAATGAGAGTAAATTTTAATTATATAAAAAACATTCAATTTACATTAAAACTTTTCGGAATAATCTGATTTATACTTATTTGAAGATGAGGAAGTATTTTCTTAATTGATATAAAAAGACATATCAGAATATATTTTTATCATTGCCCTAACTTACTTTAACGTGCTTAACAAAAGGGTAAGTTATCGCTTTTGGATAACAATTTAAATATTTATTTATTTTTAATTTTTAATGTTCCGTTTTTAGATGTATGAAAAAATTATTAAATTGGCTCAATGTATTAAGCCGGAATATACAAAAATTGACATACCTACTATATATCAACCCTACAAAATTTTAAATTTTGATTGGAAAGAAACGCAAAAGTTAAATTTTTCTTTTATTTTGTATTACATTAACAATACATATTCAGGTGGAGGGTTTATTTGTTCTTTTTTATTTTCTTTTTTTTTAAATATGCCAACAAAAAATTAATCTTTAATTTTTTTAATTTTATAAAAGTGATAATCGAATCATATTTTGAAAAAATCCAAGAAAAAAAGGAAATTACATTTCCGTTGAATTTTACCTTGAACAAGCATGCGTTTCCTATATGCTCGATTGATTACTGTCGTTCTGCTGCAGTTTCTCATGTTGTATAAATTTTAATTTTTTATTTTTATTAAAAATGCAATAGTAAGCATTTTTAAAATATTTTTAATTATATAAATTGATTAAATCATTAGTCAACAGTCAGTGTATTATACATCTTTGAAAGAGTTAATACCAAACTATACTTAGAGCCCAAACACAACCAAGCGGATTTCAACGTTGTTTTCCGCTCCAAGAGAGAAATGCAAATTAAATGAAGACGGCGTCCAGAAGCGGATTTTATATACATTTTGTTTTTGTTTGTTTATATTTTTTGTGTTTGGCAACAACAAAACCACATGTAAAAAATGTTTTTCTTCCTCTCTTTAATTCCATACATAAAAAAATATAAGGCAAATCTTTTTATCTCTTTCCTTCTTATATAAATTTAATGTAAATCTATGTGATTCATTTCGCAACAACGGCAACACCGACAGAGAGGGAGAGTGAGAAAATGAGAGTTTTTGAGAATCCGTTGTAAAATTAAAATAAATTTTAATTTTCCGCGGATTCCGCTGTGTTGTTTTAGTTGCCAAATCTACATATAAAAAAAATAATCCGCTTGGTTGTGTTTGGGCTCTTATTAATCAATTTTGTCTTACAAATAAATTATTTTGTGTTTAAAAGTGAAAACTTCATTGTATAAAATTAATTTGTGTGTGATTATCTTATTAAATTAAAATAACATTAAACAAAATGGAATACTATAAATGTCCAGAATGCAAAAAATGTTTTGATAACGCTGAAAATTTTAAAATGCATGAGAGTACTCATGCATCAACATCGAATATTAAAACATCAACATCGAATATTAAAACATCAACAGGAGCTGAAGTAAAAATAGTAAAAAGTGCATTTAAAAAAAGAGTGGCAACTCTTGCAATTGATAATTTAAAAGAAAAATGTCTCATACCAGAGACGTTTATGAAGGAGTCATATGGAGCATTAAAAGAAAAACTTGCTACATGATGCATTAAAGTTAAATATAGAGCTTCATGCCTTGTATGCCAAACCCAACATGGACGATTTAGGAAATACTCCGATAGAAGTGAAATATTTCCAAACTAAAATGGTGGAAATTTTAAATTTAACAGAGTTTGATGAGATATTTAAAAATAAAACACAAATTATTATAAAACAGATGGAAGAGTTCCAGGAAAGGGACAGTGGTTGGACTCTTATTCAATTGATTAAACTCGAATTGAATTTGAGTAAATACCAACCAATAAAAGGCTCGTATTATTTACCGCTCCCAATGAAATTGTAATTTAAAAAAGCGTGTACTAATGTTCAAAATAATGACGAGTTTTGTTTCAAATGTCCATATTGTCAGCAATAGCTAAGTTTAAAAATAATCCGGAACGCTCTACCACATATAAAGTAAACATTTCGGAGGAAATTATTAGCATAAATAGATACTATTTAAATTTTAAGGGGTTATGCTTCCCACTCAAATTCAGTGATATAAAATTTTTTGAAAATAACAATCCAAATATAAGTATTAACGTTTTTGGGTATAATTCTGCAATGGATTTAATTGTTGGGCCTTACTATAAAACAAAAAGTAAAAAAGCAAAACATATTAACCTTATATTTATACAAAAAAATGTAGGAGATAACATCATATCACATTATGTATGGATCAAAAGTATTTCAAGGTAAGTAAAAAAATTTCGAAAATTTTTAATTTGATTTAAATAATGAATATTTATAAATATATAAATATTTACAGATTGTCTAGATCACAGTTGACGAGAAACGAGAAATCGGTTAGTCTATGTGAATACTGTTTACGGCATTTTTCCAAATTTGACAAATATGAAAAGCATCAGAGAGATTGAAAAAAGAAGCTTGCTTATGTTCCCGATACAGATAAGTCAATTTTAGAATTTAAGAACTATAATAAGATAGATGTACCATTTATTATATATGCAGATTCAGAGTGCATATTTGAAAATATTCCAACATGCATTCCGAAAGGGGATGTCTCTTCCACAACATTAGTTGATAAACAAATCTCCTATGCATTTTCCTATTACATAAAATGTAGCTTTGATAACAGCTTAAATAATTTGCGTACTTTTAAGGGTTTAGATTCACCTAGATTTTTTGTAGAAAGTCTTGTTGAAGATGTCAAATATTTATATTCAAATTTTTTATCAAAAGTTAAGCCAATGACACCCTTAACCGAAGAAGAACAAATTGATTTTGCTACTAATGATAAATGTCATATTTGCTCGAAAACTATTATAGATGAGACAAAAGTTAGAGACCACTGTCATTTAAGTGGTAAATATAGAGGACCGGCACATAATTCTTGTAATATTAATTTTAAAATTCCTAAATTTTTCCCAGTATTTTTCCATAATTTTTCAGCTTATAATTGCCATTTATTTGTAAAAGAACTCGATCATATTAATGATGGTCCAATAAATATAATTCCTCTAAATAAGGAATTATATATATCCCTTTCAAAAACCATTAAGGCTGATAATGGAGACAATATTGAAATTAGATTTCTTCATGTAGATTTATGTCATCTAGTTTGGATAGTTTAGTAAAAAAATTAACTAAAAATTATTTAAAAACAGATTATTTATTACTAACAGATATTTTTGAAAACTTCAGGCTAGTTTGTAAAAATATTTACAATTTAGATCCGTGTCACTATTATACAGCTCCAGGACTTTCTTGGGATACAATGCTAAAAATAACAAATATTAAATTAGATTTACTGATTTAGATATGATTTCATTTATTCAAAAGGGAACTAGAGGAGGGATAGTGCAATGTTCCAATAGACTTTCAGTTGCGAATGGGTATATATTATAAGTTGATTTAATATATCCAAATTAACTTCATGAAACTCATAATAATCTACCATTTTGCTGTGAAAATAAAAAAACCTCCAGAATCAAAAGAATCTAAATTAATTGTTGATTTGCATGATAAGTATGAGTATGTTATTCATTATAGAACAAATGCAAAAAAATGCATTTGAAAAAGCTTTTTTTAAATTACTAAACAACGCCGTTTTTGGAAAAACTATGGAAAACGTGGACAAACGTAAGGACATTAAAATTTTTAATAAATGGGAAAGTGTTGGTAAAAGACTTGGAGCACGTGCTCTAATTGCAAAACCTGAGTTTAATTCGTATAATATATTTAATGAAGATATGATAGTAGTTGAACTTAATAAAAGTTATTCATACTATAATAAACCAATTTACGTAGGCTTTGCTATTTTAGATTTTCATTATGACTATATGCTCCCCAAATACAAAAATAAAGTTGACCTTAATTATATGGACACGGACTCTTTTATATATATAATAGAAACTGAAGACTTTTATAAAGACATTATAAACGATATTGATATTAAGTTTGACACATCAGAATATGATATAAATAATCAATTTGGCATACCACAAAAGAATAAAAAAGTCCTACGTATGATGAAAGATGAAAATATGGGAAAAATTATGAAGGAATTTGTCGGATTGAAAGCAAAAATGTATTCATTTGTAACTGAAGATACAAAAAAGGCTAAGGGTGTTAAAAGCAATGTAACTAAAAATCTAAGTCTTTCAGATTATAAAAATTCTCTATATAATAAAAAAGTTTATCATGGAAATATGTATATTTTTAAATCAAAGCTACATACTGTATATACTTCCCTTATAAATAAGATATCTTTAAGTTATTTAGACAATAAGAGATTTATATGTGATAATAATATTAATACCCTAGCTTGGGGTCACTTTGCTTTAAATAATAATAATAATAATGAAGATAACTGTCAAATGAATGTTAATGAATTAGAATCTATATATATAAAAATTAATGTGTGTTTGTTTGTATGTATGTTTGTTTGAAGTCTATAGCCGCCTAAACGGCTAAACCGATTTTCTTGAATTTTTCACAGAATGTTCCTATATGCCTGGAAGGAAAAATAGGCTACTTTTTATTTAGAAATTCCATGTGGGCGAGATACCACTAAATAACTAAAGTAATATATCTCGGAAATTGGTAATACTGGAGTCCTCAAATTTTGCACGAACAACTTTGACACCTATGTGAACATTCTGGAAAAAAATAGGCGAACTAGCAATAGGGGGTGTGGCACATCCCACGCCTAATATTGCTTGCCAATACCAAATGCCGTAAATTTAGGAAACTATTACAGTTACATTTCCCAAATTTTGTACAATAAACTTAAGTGTCAGTGTGAACATTTTGTGCAAAAATGGGCGGAAAAGAAATAATGGACGTGTCATCTCTCATATAAAGTTAATACCAAAATTTTTATATCTGGGAAACTATAAAAGTTAGAGAGCTCAAATTTTGCACGACTAGCATTAGCTTCAATATGAATATTTTGGACAAAAATTGGTACACTAGCAATAGTAGGCGTGGCACCTCCAATATAAAGAAAATATTAAATTATCATATCTGAGAAAATATAACAGTTAGAGTTCTAAAATTTTGTCGGAGCCACTTTGGTATCAATATTAATATTTAAGAAAAATATGGGCGGACTAGAAGTAGGGGGCATGGTACTTCCCATATGAATTAAATGCAAAAATTCGTATATCTGGGAAACTATTGGAGTTGGAATGCTCAAATTTTGCACAAAGAATTTTGACATCCCTGAAAACATTTGTCTAATAAATTAGCGGATTATGGGGGTATGGTCCCTCCCATAAAAATTAAATACAAAAATTATTATATCTGGGAAACTATTAGAGCTTGAATTTTCAAATTCACGGGAAACATCTATCTATCTATCTATCTATCTATCTATCTATCTAATTTTTAAGAAAAATGTTATATTTTAATTACTAAATAAATATATTTTTTTAATCCTTTAATTACTATGTATTTCATTTCGGGGGGTGGCGAAGCACACCGGGTATTAGCTAGTATGTATATAAAAATTATATTGATAATTTTATGAATGATGACGGTTGGGATGATTGTTTAATGGAAATAGAATATTAATTTATAAACTTTATAATATTGTTAAATATAAGTTTAGTCTAAAATAATTTTATTAATATTATATACATCTTATTTTTATAAATAATAAAACAAGAGTATTTTCTTTTTTAAGTATTAAATGTGTTTTATTTCTAAATATTTTGCCATTGTACATTTTCAGTTTCATAATCTAATTTTTTACGATTTCTAGTTACCCGAGAAGAATACTGATATGGTAAAGTTGATTGCTTCAAGTTTTTATGTTTTTCTTCCTTTGACAATATTCTTATTTTTGGTGTTCCATTATTTGAAAAATGTTTAAGTCGTTTAGCAACTGAAGATGCTGAACTAGGATTAAGTTTTTGTACTGTTGTATCCATATCAATTTCATCATAATTATCGTTAGTATAAATATCCTCAGGTAAATTTATATTAAATTGTGTTCCTATACTATTTGATTCTGGTTGCATTGTTTGAGTTTCAATATGTTTCTTAAATATTTTTCTTGTGTTTCATTATCAAGTAGATTATTCAATCTAGAACTTTTAGTTTGATGAGAAGACGTCTTTTGGGTTCCAATTAAATATTTTGCTAGTTCTTGTTTAATATAATACCATTTGTTAGTATCTTTTAGTGTGTGTGAACTATATATTGGCAACAATTTTCGATGTAGAAAATTAGAATCAGAATATTTGACTTTAAACTTATCGAAACTTAATGGATTAAGAACTATTAATTTGGATAAATTATTTGACATTTTTTAAAATTTTTCCAATAACTCCACTTAAAACTGATGAAATAATAATTGGTAGAAATCCTCCTTTTTCAATTAGATGTTTTCTCTTTTGTTTCACTGAGGTTTCTGGTGAACAAACTTTTCTAATTGTATTTTTATATGGTTTTATTTTGTCAAGAACTGATTTATTGATTTTATGGTTCTTATTAATTATATTAAAAAGTATTTCATTTATAGTTTTAATAACAACATCATCCACATGTTAAGTATGGCATTTCGTAGTTTGGGATCTGCTGTTCTAAGAACATAAAGTATATGTTTGTTCTCCTTCAAAAGTTTTAGGTTATTGTTTATATTTGCAAATATTATATAGTGACTTTTATTGAAAATATCCGTTCTGAATCTTAATGCGTTGTGTATTTGTTGAGTAAGATCTATTAATAAATGGCTTGTTGCGTACAGTTATTATATACATCAACCAGAGCTTTCGAGTTTTCTGGATATACTTGGCGAGCTAAATATTAAAATTGTAACTTATCCCTAGGATTTTTAAACATAACTATATATTTAGAGTTTAAAGAAATATCTCTTGAATAAGCACCTTTATGAAAAATGTTTTTGTGTTACTAAAATCACAGCTAAATTTCTATGATGAGATCCCTTAGTAAAAAGTTCACACACTTTTTTACTAGATGATTCAAGCATTAAATCATCCAATATTATTAAAGTCGATTCGTTTTCATCAGTAGCAAAATGCTCTGGAATACATTCCATAAACTCTAGATTGTTAATTCTCGGAAGAGAATTTTTTTCTGCAAAGCACCAAATGACTCGATCTATGTTTTTAGATATTATATGTTGACTTTTTATCAAATTTGTTATAAATGTGGATTTCCCACAACCAGAGGGAAATTCATCATAGTGAATGGATATATAAACTGTTAAAACATATTTACACTTTAGTATACAATATTTAAATGAAGTGAAGCGTTAAAATTCTATAAATATAAATATGAGTAAACAAATTCTTGTTAATGAACTACATTGTCAAGCGAGAAAGAACTTTCAGCGCCGAAGATTTATTCAAAAAGGAATTTTTAGATGAATTATTGAAGGAGTATAATTCTACATATCATCTCTCAATAAAAACAACACCCAATTCAGTCAATAAGAAAAATTAAAAAAACCTTCTTAATACTGTATACAGTAATTTAAAGGTTTTCAGAGGAGGAAAATATATAATAAATGATTTAGTTCGCATTAGTAAATACAAAAATCGTTTCGAGAAAGGATATACACCTAATTGGTCTACAGAGGTTTTTAAAATAAATAAAATTTACGTAACCAATCTCATAACCTATCAACTTGCAGATTTTAATGGAAATAATTACGGGTGGATTTTATGAGGAGGAATTGTTAAAAACAAAAGCTCCAAAAATTTTTTTGATAGAAAAAATTTTAAAGCGAAAAGGAGAAAAACTATTTGTAAAATGGCTTGGTTTCGGAAAAGAATATAATTCATGGATTCATCAGAACGATATTAGTAAATAATATAAGTATAAAAAGCAACATACTATACTAATCATTTCTTTTAAAGATGGCTTCAAGTACACAAGAAGAAAATATTTATGTTACTTTATTAAGTAATAATTCAAAAGATATTTATAAAAATACTCCAAACACTTTTACAAATTTACAAGCCCAATCTCTCAACTTGGATGAAAACTGGGTAGTTGGATTATCAGATATTTCATTATTGTTAATAGATAAACAAAGTAGGAATAATGGAAATATTGTTAAACGTAAAAAACGAAACATTTCAAATGTCGATATACATTCTACGGAAAATGGACTTACAAAGTTACCAAAAAGGAGTACAAATAGTGAATATGATGATATTAAAATAAAATTTCAAGAACTTTTAGAAACGTCTGATGAACCGATGTTTACAAAATCTAGAATGACTAATAAAACAACAACACTTTTCAATAAATTAAATGAGACTCCTCAAACTAATGTATTACAAATAATTGGTACAAAACCAGTGAGAAATATTCTATTTAATCAAGGGAAACAAATAATGAACAATTTTAAAAAAGCTACTATTAATAAAATAAAAACAATGCAGAAAAGAAAGGCAAAGAAAATCCCGGATTAGATAAAAGAAAAAAATTATTCAAGGATGGAAAAAAAGTGGAGCTTTTTGTAAACTTCATGTAGATGTATTTAATCAACAAAAATACTTACTTAACAATTTATACATAAATCATCTTACTATCAATAACAATATATTAATGGCACATCATAATGTATTACAAACCAAAAATGCAGTTTACCCATATAAGAGAGTAGAAATTAAGACCTTCACTTTACATCCAGGAAATCATTCATTAACTCTAGATAATGTTATACTTGGACAATTACCAAACTTTTTAATTTTTGGAATGGTATATAACAAAGCATATACTGGAGATAGAAAAGAAAATCCATATAATTTCAACATTTTAATTTACAAAGATTTAATTTGGTTGTTAATGGAGTACAATTTCCAGCACAGCCAATAGAATTTAACTATAATAACGGAGGAATATTAAGCACTCGTGGCTATCAAACACTATTTAAAGGTACTGGAATCCATCATTTTGATTAAGGACATCAAATCACAAAAGAACTTTTTGATAGCGGATATTTTTTACTAGCTTTTGATTTAACACCAGATCATAATAATAATTCTCATTGAGGAAATTTAATAAATCAAGGAACCATTCGAATAGAAGGACGTTTTGGAAAACCAATTATAGAGGCAATTACCTGCTTAGTATATTGTGAATTTAATAGTATAATAGAAATTGATAAATCTCACAATATTATACAAACACTATGAATTCAATAATATTATAAATACTTTAAATTCAAATAATTACACTAAAAGAAAATTTAAAGGAGTTTTTGCAAGTAATAAATTACCCAAAGCACCTGTTGCAAAACCTTCATTTTATATCGCCAACACTGATTCATCTTATAAACCCGGACAGCATTGGGTTGCTTTTTATTTCCCTAAAAATAAACCAGCCGAATTTTTTTGCTCTGCAGGTCAACCTCCAATAAAACCATTTATATCATTTCTAAATCGAAATTTTAAATAATTTATCTATAATACAACACGAATCCAAAGTGAATCATCCATATTTTGCAAAGTTTTTCAAAATTTACTACAATATTAATAACTATAATTATTTTATTAATTAAAATAAATTTTCTTTTTTACTTATTTTAAACATTCTGATAATAAATAATATCTCATTATAAAATTATGTATTTTAGTTTTGCGTTTTTTATGTCTCCCACAACAGCAGGTATCAGGACCCATGGTTGCTTTATTATTCGACCATGAGCAACTTTTAAAGTGTAATCCGTATTTAGATAGTATTGGCTCCTCATTATAATTCCCAGTCTTATTCAGAAGTTCAAAATACTCATCCAGTATTCTTTGATGTTCCAAAAAAATTAAACCATCAAAATCTTCAAGAAATTTTTGAATTTTTATATATGACATCTTTATTGTAGATATTTCTTAACAAATATTTAAAAATTTTAAAACAAGAATACTTATATGAAGGTAAAAATGTAATCAATCAATAATTTCTAGGTATTTTAGTATTTTCCCAACTGAAAAATGGTTGAGAATTTGGAATGAGAAACTCTCCCACTTCTTCTCCTCCTGTAGAATTTTCACTGGCTGCCTCTTCCAATTCCAAAATATTTAAATCATTTTCTAACTTTCTTCTTAATATAAATTGTTCGCTGTAAACTCCATCTATTATATTATCTTCCAAATTATTATATCGTTTGGGAAGATATAACATTCCCTCCTCAAGCTCTTCAATCACCACATTTCCATATTTGTTCTTATGACGGAACATAGCTAAAACTTTATATGACTTTGAGGGAAGTAAATTCTTTGTTGCTAGATATGGCCTTGTCTTGAATTTATTGAAAGCAGTAACAATATTGGCGTTTGTAATTTTATTTGAATTAATTTTTGCTCCTCTTTTTAAAAAGTTTGATAACTGATTAAACAATTTTGCTTTAGAGATTAATATTATATATGAAAAGTAATTAATTTATTTTTTACTCCGAAAAGTTTTAATGTAAATTGAGTGTTTTTTATATAATTCAAATTTACTCTCATTTTGAAATCATTACATAAATTTCACAATTCTCTTAACATAAATTTCACAATTCTCTTAACATAAATTTCATAATTCTCTTAACATGAATTTAACAATAATTTTCTAATATAACATTAGAACAAATAATACATAACCTTTCCCAAGAAAATAAAACATATTTTTCATCAAAGTCAAAAATCTTTTACAAGGTTATTTTATGCATATGAAAAAAAAAAAAACAATTCTCAAGTTAAATTTTACACTTTACAAAAACAAAAATAACCATATGAATAAACCAAACATACTCAAACTCAATTTATCCAAGTCATCAGTTTTTAATTTCATCACAATTAAAAGCGTAAAAAAAATTTTTCTCCATATTAATTCGTTTGTATGTACTTTAACATAATTACATACATATTATTATACAAAAGTAAAAAAAAAAAATGTTGACTCAAATAAATTCATTGGTTTCCAATTTCATAAAATGCATCCCATCAAAAACTTTACTTACCCGGTAAGCCAACATATTACATTGCCAAAGGGGGGTAACTACTTATAATTCGGGTGAAAAACTCATTAACTTTATATGGCGATGTCCACGAACTCATAGGTCCCCATTACTAGAGTACTTATTTTAAACAGTTAAATAAGTAGTTAATCGAATACTACAAAACTACAAAATTGATAAAAAAAAAAAAATTAAAACAAAAAGTTTGCTCAACTGAGATTTGAACTCAGGCAAAAACTTTAATAGATGTTTGAAAGACTGCTGTCTTAATCACTACGCCATTAATATATTTAATTTGTGTGGGTTGTTAATAGTTTTAACATACCAATAAAAATTCAAATAATTTCCCCAAAAAATATATGGGTTTAGTTTGGAGTTGAACCGACAATCCTCTGAGTGCTGATCAGGTGCTCTAGCCAACTGAACCGTTGCAAAACTAAATGAACTTGCAATTTACGGGCATCTAGTTATTCCACTACTCAAAGAAATGAGAAAAATAATGACAACTCATTACCAGGTAATGAGTCTGGTAAGTAGTAGTCATTACCAAAAGCCAACAAACTTTTGCTGGGATTTGGCCGTTTACACAAAAAATATTGTAGAATTTATTAAAAAAGCACACAATAAACAAACATACATACATATATTATTACAATATATTAAACACACAAAGGAGGACGGGATCTCCCCCTTTATATTTCTTCTGATTGATCAATAAAAAAAAATTTGCCATTTGCGAACTCTAACTTAAAATAATTTTTCAGTAATGATAAAAAAAATATTGAAAAAAATCAACCCCTCCTCAAATGTTTTTGGAGCTACGCTAAATTGTCCCAGAACATACATAAACACATTTTTTCATAAACGATAAAAAAAAATCAACCCCCCCTCAAATGTTTTTGGAGCTACGCTAAATTGTCCCAGAACATACATAAACACATTATTTCATAACAATAATTTCCTCTTCAAAATTCCTCCATAGGGTGCAAAAAAAGCCCCAGAACCTACACAAATAAACTATATATATATATATATATATATATATATATATATATATATATATATATATATATATATATATATAAACACACAAAGGATATATATATATATATATCTTAAAACAAGGAGATTAAATAATATTAAATAGGAACTATAGTTAAGGCTTTTTTTCCTTAATTTAACCGTAGGTACTAAAACGAGCTCATTTTAGGTCCTGAATAGTAGTTTTTCTTGAGTAGGTAAGCGAGGTAAGCGCTGGCTATAATTCCTGTAGAAAAAAATAGAAAAGAATAAAAAAAAACATGTGAGTTGATTTCTTTTTTTTTTTAATTAAAATAAATTAATAAAGTTACACGTACCAATAGAACGAAGGCGAGTTATAATGGCTGCCAAAAGTCCTGCAGAAACGTGATGAGAAGCTGTCTTCCCTTATTTTGCATCGATATCATAATACAGAATTTTTAAATAACAATGTTGTGTTAAATAATTTATTTAAATAGTTTTTGTTACATATATATACTTACCTTTTTTTGAGTTTTTAATAAATTTTGATATTTCGTGTTCCTTTTGTCGCAAGATAAACGGTTTGATTAAAAATTTTATATAGATATGTAAATATATATTTTTTTCATTCATTTTTTGTAAATAAAAATATGTTTTATGTTTTATACATTTTATGAAAATTAAATGAGTTCATTTTTTTAAATATGTGGTAATTTAATTTTTTTAAGGTAAGTGATTGGAACGAGTAGTGTTGGATGAGATAGGGGTAGGGGCTGAGCAAGAAATCCACCCCATCCGGCGAATTTTAGCCCGGCTTCCGCCAGATACCAGAGTCGCTCAGTCTGGTAGCCGAAACTAGTCAGTTGTTTAAATTTTAATAAGCCGGTCGGTTCATTATCAGCCATCAGGCCAACTAAAATTTTGTCTTCTTTTCAAATATATATAAAAATCTTTATAATACGAAAATTTGTTGAAGACTTTTTGCAAAAAATACCGAGAAAGGACTAATTTTTGATTTTGTACATATTATTCATTTTTAATTTTGGAATAAAATTTTTGTTAGTGGATATTTCTACTCAGTTTTATTTTCCTTTTTGCATTTATTAACAAAGAGCCCGCAATTCCCAAAAAACTTTCAAAAATTCCCAAAAATTGGATTTTTTATGTTTTTTGCTATATCTTCCCAACCGATATCGGTGAGCAAAAATTTCTGTTACCAAAAACTTAAAAGCACGTCAAACTTTGTAAAAAATATAATTATTTTTTAATTCCAGCTTTGTGATATGAGAAATTAAAGCAAAAATTGGAAAATTATAAAAAAATGGGTCAATTTTGAGAGTAGTACAGTAGTACAAATATGGTCAAAATTTAAAATTCTATGGAGAGGTTTTTTTAAATTTTTTTTTTTTTTTTGTAAAATTACAAATTTTTTTAGGCGTTTTTCTACATAATTAATGATAACTAAAAAATATTTAGTCCGATATTATTGAAAAAAATGTAGAAAAATTTATATTTACATAACCGTTAATCTCTTCATATATTGCGTTTCAATCGGCTCAGTAGTTTCGAAGTTATAATAAAAAAAATGAAACAAGAAATATTTTTTTTTTAAAAAAAAAAAAAATCATTAAAAATCGAAAACGACAAAAACTGTTCTAATTTATTACTTTATCGTAAAGCCACATGTAATAGCAACAAAATGAGATATCGATCATAAAAATCGATTAATTCGTTTCGAATTTAATCGCATTAAGTGAATTCGCTCATTTTCACAAAAATTTTGTTTTTTGAAAAATTTCTCCAGTTATGTTGTTATAACTCAAAAACAACTTGTCCGATTTTGTTAAACTAAATTTACAAAAATTTTGGCTAACAATATCTTTAAATGATGTATTCAATTGTTTTTGATGCGATCAATAGTTTCAAAGTTATGAAAAAAATTGTTAGCAAAATATATAAACTTAAAAAAAAAATTAAAAAAAACAAGAGTAAATGTTATATTCGGCTTTACCGAGTCTATATACCCACGATCACCTTTTTATATAGGAGGTGGGCGGTGTGAGGCACTGACTTTCATAATATTTTTTTTATGGTGTATCTAAAGTATTTTATTTCAATTTAAAAATATATAAAATTTTCTAAGTAGCTTTGAAATCAAAGACAATCGATATCAGAAAAATTCTCATTTCAATTTTAAATATTCAAAAGAATAAGTACATAAGCGACTATTTTCAAATAATAAAATTTAATCCAAAAATTCAAACATAAAAAGAAATTTATTAATTTTATCGAGATTCTTGATTTTCCCTGCGAAATTTATTTAAAGGTAAGAAGAAAATTCAATTTGGCATCATAAAATTTTGGACTAATTAAATGACTTTTCATCATTTAGATAATAATTATATCCATATATTTGTGCATGTCAACTCATCCTTGTTCCAGTTTGGAACAAGGAGCCACTTTCACGTCCTTTTACATTAAGCTATCCTTGTTCAAGGGCTAAAAGTAAAGAAAATCTTTTACTGACGTCTTTTAGAAAACTACAATCAAAACAACAAGTGGTCAATTGACCCAACAGCAACAACAACTGAACATTAATTGCAAATAATATATATTTTGATTCAAATAATTGAACTAGAGAATTCGCAACAACTTAAACGACTACAAAATACTTAATGCAAACATAATTCAACATTTAAATTATTCCAAAAGAACATTATTTAAATTTTTTTTTTTTAATTTTTTTTAACATTATGTTCGTAAACTAAAATTTATTAATATTTAATTGTTTTTTTTTTAATTTGCACTTCATTCTTATTCTAAAAAAAATGTTAATTTTTAATTTTTACTAAACTATTTTGCAAATGTCATAAAATTGTAAAACCATAAATTTTCAACACATTTAAAGAATCTTAACTTAAACACTCAAATTTTACACAACAATAACTACTTCATAACATCCATATATATAGTGAGTGATTTCAACGTAGCAACTCAAGAATCCTCAAACATCAGGCCTGACGTAAATTAAAGGATTTAAAATTGGTGAGTTTTAAAAAAAATTGAATTTCCACTCATTTTATAAAAACAACCCCTAAAATACATATTTACTCAATTTTATGATATTTTAAATTTGAGTCATATTGTCATTGAGTGAATATATTTTTTTTTATATATACACACAAACATTTAAACATAAATGAAATTGAAAAAAGATTCGGCTGTGCCGAATCTTTGATACCCTTCACCATATTACCGTCTTATCGACATCATATTACCATATTACCGACAATTAATAAAATTTTCGCCTTAACGTATGCTTGCATATTTTCTAAATCTAAATTTTTTTCAAACTACGAAAATTTGAATATGAAAAAAAAAACAATCATAACAGGCTTTGCTTTTAAAAAAGAAACAACAACAATTCCATATATATTTATTTTTGTATGTACAAACTGACTGAATACACAAAGAACAACAACAACACTGTTATTCATTATATTACTGCTGTTGCTAACTAAACTACTTGTCTATACAAAAAGCAAAAAACGTCACTAATAGTCATTACAATGCTTAATATACATGTTTGTGTATGTATTTATGTATATTCTTAACAGATATGTTTTAGTTTTTAAAAATAAACAACTACAATTCCATATCTATTTATTTTTGTACAGACTGCATATACAAAGAACAACAACAACAACACTGTTATTCATCATATTACTGCTGTTGATAACTAAACTACTTGTCTATACAAAAAACAAAAAACGTCACTAATAGTCATTACAATACTTAATATACATGTTTGTTGGTGTATTTATATTCTTAACAGATTTGTTTTTGGGCCATAACTCTGTTGATTATGAACGAATTTGGTTTATTAAAAAAACGAAATTTTATAAAAATATTTATGACTGATCTATATAAAAATAAAAATCTATAGCTTGAACAAGGGCTTCAAAAATAAAAAATTCGTTTTCCCCGATATCTCAGTTATTACTGAACCGATTTATTTAATTTTCTCAGAACAAAAATTCAGAAAATAATTTTCGAGCCCCCTTTAAAAATTCGAAGTCCCTGGTATATGCAGAGGCTTCAGAAACTAAAAACCGGTTCTAAAAACCGGTTTTTAAAGCATATCTCCACCATTTATAAACCGATCTTCCTGATTCAAAAAACTGAAATTTTATAAAAATATTTGTGACCGATCTGTATAAAAATAAAAATCTATAGCTTAAACCAAGGCTTCAAAAAATAAAAAATGCGTTTTGTCCGATATCTCAGTTATTACTGAACCGATTTATTTCATTTTTTCAGAACAAAAATTCAGAAAAAAATGTCCGAGAATTCTTTGTAAAAACGAAGTCCGTAGTGTATACAGAGGCTTCAGAAACTGGAAAACCGGTTCAAAAAACCGGTTTTTTGAACATATCTCCGCATTGTATGAACCTATCTTGCTGAATTCCAATAGCAAAATTCTCGAAAGCATTTCCGATCGTTTGACATACATATTATATATGTCAGTTATCGGTGGGCTTCATAAACGCCATTTCAACCGACACACGGACGGACGGACGGACATGGTCCAATCGTCATCGCTTCTTACAAGGATTCCGAAAATATAAACTTTTTTGCTCTCCGACGAAAATTGTGGAAATTACAAACGGAATGACAAACTTATATATACCCTTTACACCTGTGGTGAAGGGTATAAAAAGACAAATGTTTAAAAATTTACATATTTTTATTAAATTTAATTTACATTAAATCAAATATAAATTAATGTTCAGGGATTTAAATATAATTAAAAATCATAATAATAATAATAATAATTAGTTCACTAATGAAATATTAAATGTTGAATTAAATTTATTTTTCCAAATTCCATGAAAGATTTACGGTTAACTATCGGGTAGTTTTCGTTTTGGGCTATTTAGAATATATTAAAAATAGCATGGTAGGGTGGGTGAAGATTGTGGTGTGAGGGAACAACAACTTACCTCCACCTCTAAGTTTTAAGTTCACGTTATTAAAGTTATTATTATTATTTTTTTTTTTGTTTATTTGTCGAATTTGGGAAATTATGCTACCTATTTTTTTTAAGTTATGTTTCGTATCAAGAATCTGAATAATTGGAGGCAAGAACCACCCCATATCCCTGAGCACGGCCGGGACTACAGGTAGCCCAGCCTCCAAATAATTTGGAACCTCAATGGTCGTTTCGTTACAGCGGTAAGGTGAGTGACCACGCCCTCTCCATAGAATTTAAAGTTTGGCCTATTTTTGGACTACTGGAACCATAATACATCAAATCTATATAGTAGTTATTCAAGCCTTTTTTTGCTGTTGACCTGTGTAATATTTATGTTACTTAAGCATTTTTTTTATAACTCAAAAAGGACGTAGCTACCTTTTTCGCAAAAATTTTTTAAAATTCAAATTCAAATGTATATAACTTTTGATTCCGTAATGATTTTACACAATTTTGTTATTTTTTCTTAATAAAATAAAAAATATTTCAAAAAAATCGAGTGAAATTTGTACCCGCTATAGCGAAAAAACTTTATCAAGATAGATCCAAAATTAAAAATTTTAATCTTTGAAGCAAAATATCGCTTAAAGTAAAAGAGATAACATACGACAACGTTTTTTGTAGATCTCGACTATCAGAATCCACGTATCGTCTATACCAGTGATCCCCACACTCATACATACACAATTGTGTTTGTGTATGTTTTGTATAACTCTCTCACTTTGAAATTGTACACCAGAAAAATTACTTAATTTTTATAGTAATTTAAATTTTAATGTTTCTTCGTGAATTTAAGATATGTAAACGGAAATGAACTTAAATAGTTTAGAATTTGAATAGTAATAAACAGCGACTCTAATCATTATGATTTAATGACTATATTTTTGTATTTAAAATATATTAGTTATACATACACTCAAAAAAAAAAAGACATATACTAAACTTGAGGAAAAAATTTCCTTCAAAATAGTTTAAAAAATTTACTTAATTTTAGTAAAATTTTACTAAAATTAAGGAAATTTTACTGTAATTTAATAAAAATTATTAAAATTGAGTAAAAAAATAATAGTTCATAAACTCAAAAATAGTTAGTACTTTTCCACACAAAAATTCCTTGATTTTAGGAAAATTTTATTAGCGTTAAAAACACATTTACTAAAGCTTAGGAAATTTTTCTTTAATTTTAGGAAATTACATCTTAAAATTAAATAAATTCAAATTTAGTTAAACAAAAATGGTTAAGGAAATGATTTACTCCAAATTAGTTCATAAAATTGGACATACTTAAAAGTTGTAAGTAGTATTTCTACATTTAAGTTTATACAATTACTTAATATTACGAAATATGTACTTTATTTTAGGAAAACTTTTTTAAAAAATAATTCTAAGTTTATGACTTTCTGAGATTTAAGAAAAGTTTCCTAAAATCTAGTTCAGATAAATTTAAAAATAAAGAAGTTCATCATTTCCTATTATTGAATAAAGATGTTCTCATTTCTTGGAAGAAATATACTAAAATTTCTGAAAGTTTTCCTTGAATATAGTTAAGATAAATTTTCGATCAAAAATTCAAATATATAAAGTTGAATGGTAAAAATTTTCTCTATTTTTGGAAATGATTAACTAAATTTAGAAAAGATGAAAAATTTATGATAAAAATTACAATTAAATTTTACTTGTTTTTAGTACGTATTTCCTTAAAATTAGGATGATAATTTCCTTAAGGTGTAGTTCAGATAAGTTTAAAAAAAAAATAGAAACATTTTACTATTTTTCAGGAAAAAATTTCCCTAAAAAAAAAAAACAGTTATAAAAATGTTAACGATTTTTTCTAGTATTTATCTAATTTAAGTATATTGCTTCCTTAATTTTTAGATATTTTGAACTTAAATTTAGGCCGTTGAATACTTAACCGAAAAACATGAAAAGAAAACAAAAAGTATAAAGTAGTGCTAACATAGCGTCTCAGCAACTAAAATATATATAAATAATAACTTAAGTAATATTTAGTTATTTTTCGTAACTTGAAATATAGTTTTCCTTATGAAAATATATTTTATAAGATATGAAATATAATAATTATTATTTATGATTTCTTAAGAAAAAATGTATAATAACAATAAAAGATTCATAGCATTATCAAATATTTTGCAAGTCATATTTTAATGTTAAAGTTGACAATACTGGTAACATAGAAAAATAAGGGTGGATTATCAACAAAGAGAAAGAGAGAAAGAAAGAGATCATTAACTAGTGTTGATAAATTTCGCTACTTGCTTGCATTCGTAATCAATCGTTGTCTTTAATTAACCTATTAGTAATTTGGTAAAAGATAATAAATTTTAAAATATATAACAATATTTTTACTTAAATGTATAAAAATTGTGTAAGTAAATCTTTTTAACATGTAAGTATTATTATTCCACAGTTTTTATTACAAAACTTAAAAATTAAAAACAATAAAATTAAGAAATGAACCGAATACCGAAATTAATGTTATAGGTTACATGTAATGTGAAAATAACAACACAAATAAGAATGGAAAAAAATTAATACAAAATAAAATGATTAATAAAAAATAACTAGTGTTTGAAGTGGTAAATCATAATAATTATTTGTTGTTATACTTTTTAAATTATGCGTAAATTTAAGTAGACATATGTACATACATACATACAAATATACAATTTAAAAGTGCAAATACAAATCGTTTAATTTTCAAAACTGAAATATTTTAATTAAAATACAAAATTAATTTTCTTTATAAGTAATTGTTTTTCATACATATAATTTCTTTATATTGTAAAGTGTATTTCAAAGCATATTTGTGCATGCATTTCTTAGGGGTCTCCTGTGCAAGTGTTATTTTGTTTTTGTTGAAAAAAATATTTAAATCGAGATTTCTTTTTATTAGTAGTGTGCAAATCAATCTACCATAATAATATTTTGCAATTTTTAGTGTTATATGTGTATGTATGTACAATATGGTCCAGATTAATTTGTAATTTAAACAAAATTAAATTCGGGAACATTCTTCACAGTTGAATTCTTTTGAAGTGATATGAAATGGAATATGAAGCCGATTTAGAAGACATATTAAGATCACTGAAAGGAGATGCATTTTTGTATATTTTTAAAGGTAATTTATATTGTTAAATAAAATATTTTTATGGCGTACATCATTTGATTTTATACGTATTTTTGTTTTCTTCATATAGAACATAATATCGATACTAATGCACTAAAATATATGACACCAAGCCATTTAGATGCCATAATACCTAAACCATTATTTGGAGCAAGAATTGTGTTTGAATACCACCTTAAATCCTGGCAGAATGAGTTATCATCATCTTCAAATGTTTCAAAACAGTCATCAACTAGTTCATTATTAGATCATGTTTTAAATTTTCATTTATATTATATGTATATGGAAAACAGTTTAGTATTGAAGCAGTTTTAAAATCATCCCTTTCCGGAAAATCAATTTTATCTTATTATGACACAAATAAAAAACTAATTATAAAGTTTCGTAGAATGATTGCAAGTTGTGTTACAACTTTCATTACTGAAAATAAAATAATTCCATCGCCAACGTATTTTGAGAAAATAGCCGAAAATATTGTAAAATATTTTACAACAGAAAATAAAGTAAGTTTTTATAAATAATTTTCTAGCCTAAAGTTTATACTCATTTCAACACAAACAGGACTTATACTTTATACGCAAAAAGGACAGAAAACCAGGCGGATGCTTATACAACAAATACCATAACTCCATTTCAAATCTAAAGAAAGAAGGTCTTAGTGAAAATGTCATTGAAAATAAAAATGAAACTTTCACAATTGTTGAAGACGAGACCATAGGTACAATAACTTTTTTATTATCTTATTAATGTTTAATTTATATTTGAAGAATTTGTTAAACATAAGGTAAACAAATTTTTAATTTGAGCTTTTACGTAATATCATTGTTCGTTTCTTAAAGTACCAAAAATTCATCAGTGTTTTAATATTATAAATTTAAATAAACTCTATATTTTTTATTTTTGTGGCAGTAACAAAGTTAAACATTTTATAGTTTTGTTTCCTTACTTGTCAGATTTGCAGGATTTTGTCAGAATTTGTCAGAAGTTCAAAATGCAAATAATATAAAATCAGTATAAGAGAAAACTCCATTTAAATTCTGACTAGAACCTGTAAATCTAATTAGTACTGGAACAGAATTAATATTTATTTATAAAAATTTTTTAATTATGTTATTATTTATAAATAGTAAATAATATGGGATAAATGAGAAATATTAAAATAGTAAAAATATTAAATACTGATGCAATAGTTTGTATTTTTGTAACGATTACCTTTGAATAGTTCAATTCGGAAGTCTAAGGACCTCTAGTGTTCCTTAGCCATAGATGCTGTGCGTCACAAAGAGTGTCCCTTCCGTGTAGTTTTCTCAAAGAGAACCATAAATTCACTATAAAAAGGTAAGGAGCTTTCTCACAATTTATTACGTTTCAGATTATTCTGAAGTACGTTTTATTAATTTGTTTACCTTATTAAAAACAAGCTTCTGAAAATATTCACTTTAACATTAATAATCTGCACTTCACTATCTTGTTAAAATTATATCAAAATTTTCAGATGTTATGTTAAATGATAAAGAATGGCTAATGAATAATATTGAGCCAATGTCAGACGTCCTTGAAAAGTGGGACAACACTTTTCCCATTAGAAGGAGTTTTCTTAAATCAGTAGTAGTTTGTAGCAAATTTTTAATGAGTGGCCTATATACAAACAATCTTTTGGGCATAATTTAGTTAGTTATTTCAATATTCCTTGTTAAAATAGTAATAATTTTTGTTATATTCATAAACATGTGTAGATATTGGCTGACTTTTCAAAACTTTTTCCGGGAAAAGAACATTTACTTGACATAAAATGGGAAACCTTTTGCACTCAGATGTTAAAAATCATAGAACGCGATGTAAAAGATAAACAAAGTTTGGATATATTATCCAAGTTTAGAACAAATGAATACAATTCTGGTAAATTATAAATTTCTTTTTTTATTAAATATAACAATTTAATCTAAATTTAAATATTTTTAATTATAAGGTTTTTAAATATTTACACCAATATGGTAATTTTTTTTTAAATAATTAAAAAAAGAATTATTCCTAAAAAAATTATATTTTTTTATTTATTTATTTGTTGATTTTACTAATATTTTTTAATTTACAGATGTGAGAGATTGCATTGTACTAGATCTAATTTACTCAGTTTTGAAACCAGCATCAAGAAAATGTATTGTTATTGACAACAAGAGGCGAAAATATCAAAAAGCTTCAGTTGAAGACTCAAAAAAATCCTTTTGGAAGTATTTTTTATAAACTGGAAAATATTAAATCATGTGTAGATTTATCATTTAAAATATTTAACTCTATTAACATCAAATACCCGCAAGACTGTAACTTGATTTGGCTTTTCATTCAGGAGTATTTTTTTGAAATTTCAGTAGAGAACAATGAAAGATGTACAGCCTTATCTACAATATTAACAGATATACAAAATATTTAAATCAAACTAAATAATTGGTAAGATTTTAATTATGGAAAAATATATAATATTTTTATTAATAAACTTTTTTTTACAGCTTAAGTTCACTATTCTCATCCATACTGAACAGTTCCTTATTCCTTTTGAAGAAATTACATATATTTTCTGAATTTACTATATATTTTTATTTTTGTATTGCAGAGGTAATTTTTAAAAATTTATTACACTATATGATTAAATGAGATTTTTAATTATTTAAAAAATTTATTTGCAGGCTTTTTAATACACGCAAAGCTCATTTTCATCTTGGTTTTTAAAAATAAAATATTAAAATTTTTTGGTGAGATATAGCATTAAGTTATATTAAATTAATTTTCTTTTAAATATCAAAAATTGTTAAGTGTTTAAAAATAAATTTATATTGCTTTATTTGTAAAGAAAAATTTTCTACTTTTAAAAAGATCACATGTCATTTAAAATATTTTCATAACTTAGAGCCAAATAACTCATACGAATGTGCCTTTTTAGATTGTAAACAAAAGTTTAGTAACTTCAAAGCTTATTCCAAACATGTGCGAAATAAAATAAAAAAGAATATTGGTAATAATGTTAATGAAAATGTTTCAACAGAAAATGTAATTTTAGAATTAGAAAATAATATTTTTGAAACAGAAAATAACTTCCCGGAATATAGAAATAGGGATTCAAATGTAGGAAATAATATTTCTGATATACAAAACATAACCTTCGCAAACGGCAATACAATTCCAACTCATGATAACACTTCTAATAGTTTTTCACAAACATTAAGTCCTTTACTATCAAACTCTTTTAAATTAGCCTTGTCCAATTTTTCATTTAACAAATTTTCTAGAAAAGATGCTACAAAATTGCAAAATAGTATTAAGAAAAATGTTACACATCCAATAGGAGATGAATTAAAAAGTATTATTAACGAGTTAAAGTCAAATGATTTCGAAAATATAAGCAATAAACTTGCAGATCTTGTGTCCTTTTGTGAAAAACCATTTGAAGGATTTGATACGGAGTATAAATTCATTAAGACATTAAAAAGATTAAATTTATATGAAAGTCCGTCCTTAATTAAATTAAACAATACAATTAGTAGTATAGTTCTAAATCATATTAACACAATGGATGAAGTTGTAACAAAAGGTGTATTGTTTCCAATTAAGTTTCATATAAAAAAGTTTTTTGAAATTCCTGGTACGAGACGTTAAAGATTTTGGGAATGATAAATGTTTTTTTAAATTAATAGATATCCTTAATGATTTAGAATCAAATGGTGTTGAGATTTATACAAATAATGGAAAACAAAAAATATACTTTTGCTTAGGTTTAGTTGTCGGTGATAATTTAGCATTAAACAATATATTAGGGTTTTCAAAATCTTTCTCTTCTACGTATTTCTGTCGACTTTGTAAAATCGATAAATCACAATCTAAAATAAACGGTGAAAAAGATTTGAATAAATTAAGAAATTTAAAAAACTATAACGAAGACATAAATTTAAATAATTTTGAAAGAACAGGTATAAGAGAAAATAGTATTTTTAATAAAATTAATAATTACCATGTTGTCGAAAATTTTTACGCAGATTTGTTGCACGATATGTTAGAGGGTGTATTCAAATATGATTTCTGTCACATATTACTACATTTCTTGAACAATAAAACTTTTGATTTAGAACTTTTTAATATTCGAAAACAAAAATTTAATTATGGTATTGGAAACAAATCACCAAAAATTGAAATACATCATCTAAAATCTTTTAATTTAAAAATGTCTGGCAGTGAAATGTTAACCTTTGCTCATTTTTTTCCATTATTTATTGGAGATTTGGTTGATGTAGAATGTGATGTATGGAAATTTGTTATTAACTTAATTGAATTAATTGATTTATTACGGTTAACAGACTTTTCAAGTTTAGATATTATAAATTTAAAAACTCACATTGATTATCATAACGAGAATTATGTTACGCTTTTTGCAGATAATTTAAAGCCAAAACACCACTTTTTGTCTCATTATTGTAGAATTTTAGAACATTCTGGTCCTTTCGCTTATTTATGGACTTTCAACTTTGAATCGAAACATCGACAACTAAATCGTATGTAAAAAATATAAATTCTAGAAGGAATGTTGTGTTATCATTGGGAATAAAGTTTTGTATATCTTTTTCAGAAACAATTCTAAATTTTGAAAAAATCTCTTTTGTAATGGGAAATAAAAAATATAATGTTAATAAATCTTCATTCTATTACATATTATCAAAACACATCAAGAAAGATGAGATAGAAAAATGTACATGTTTAAATAGCTTTGAATGTTATGGAACTTTATATAAAAATGGTTTCGTAATATACAGTTATAATCCAAATTTTAGCGCGTATAAAATTCAAGAGATATATGAAATAAATGGCACTTTATTCCTATTATGCCAAACTATAAACATTTTATCTTATGTCAAAAACCTCACATCATATTTAGTAAGTTCCGAGTTACTTGATTTTGAAATAATAGCGGCAACATCTCTAAAATCGCCTCCAATTAATTTTCATTAACTAAGTAATAAATTGTATTTAAGACCTAAAAATACATGGTGACTAATATTATTAAACATTATATTAAATATTATTTAAAATTCAATAACTCATATATTACTCTTTTAAAAGTTTATTTTAATATATAATTTTTAATTAGTTTATCTTGAAGTATTATTACTATTTTCTTATTTTTTTATATAAAATATTATTTTAATTTTTAAATATACATTTGGAATATTATTTACTTTTTCTAAAGTATATTTATATTAATAAAATGAATAAATAGAAAAAAATATAAACATATATTGTTTTACTTTTATTTCTAGTTAAAGGGATAAATGTATCAAAAAATACATTTCATTCTACTTTATAGGAATATATGTACTTATAAATGGTACACATTTCTTAAAAACTAGAAAGAAAGTAATAAAATTAAATAAATATGTTTCTCATAAATATGAAATATATTTCAGTACGTATTTTTCATTGAACTAGAAAAATGTGTCAATACTAACTCAGTATTAATACATTTTTTCTATTTTTATGGAAAATATGTACTAAAAATTATTTCCTATTTCTGATTTTGAAGAAACACATTTACTTAATTTTACTACTTTATTTCCTTCTTTTTAAGAAATATTTACTACTCATAATTCCATACATTCCTTAAAAGTAGGATATAATGAACTAAGTGGTACACATCTTTTCCTAGTGGGGTGGATATATTTACTCAATTATAGTTCATATATAAACTAATTTATAGTACTATTTCTTATTCATTTCTAGAAATCCCTTTCTCTAAAATTAAGTAAATTTTTACTTGAAACTGTTTCAAATTTTACTAATTTCTAGTTAAAAAAATTTATCTTTTGAACTTAAATTTAGGAAACTTTTCTTTAAATGTAAGACAAGATAAAATTTATCTGAACTAAATCTGAGGAAAAATTTATTTATTTAAAGGAAATTTTAAGATAATTAGTGAACTAGAGTATAATAAATTTGTTAATATTCTCAAGTAAAAATTTACTAATATTTAGTAAATTTTTGCTTAAATTCAGAAATTTTGTCAAAATTTTAAGTAAAATTTGTTTCCTAAAATTAGGGAAAAAATTTACTAAATAGTTGTAAATTATGTCTTTGGCGCCATACGACAACCGAGTTTTCCTCAAAATGAGAAAATTTTCCTACATTCTAGTTCATTTTTTTTGAGTGTATGTGACTTTAACTTAAAATATAACAATTATGTAAAATTTATATTTTTGATATATA
The DNA here is from genome assembly GCA_951394005.1 of Protophormia terraenovae. Classification (NCBI taxonomy): domain Eukaryota; kingdom Metazoa; phylum Arthropoda; class Insecta; order Diptera; family Calliphoridae; genus Protophormia; species Protophormia terraenovae. The sequence continues at coordinate 64,322,342 of OX596074.1, read as the reverse complement.
AAACAAAAGATTGAAATCTTGATTTGTGTAAATAATAAAAAACAAAAATAATTATTATTTTTTCATCCATCAAGAACTCGTACTTCCAATTAATATTAAACATTTTTTATGAGTGTATTTCAAGCAACAAGCGATAACACAACCTACTTCGTTGAATGCTCGTGCGAGACTGAGTTGATTTGTGTGCTTTTTATTCATTTCAAGAGAATAACACAAGAGACAAAATGCACGCGTGCACGGTTTTGGGGAACACTGGTCTATACTAGCCTTTTTCTTGTTAGCACAAGAACAAAACGTCGGCAGAGCAACACACACAATTTTTTTCATTTTGTTTTCGGTGAGCAGACCATTTGTCGAAAAAATCATAATTTTTTGTTTGCCGTCAGTGTCGCTTCGATACTTTTAAAGCCCAAATTACAATAGCGCGTAGTCAGCAGCAGTGTGTGCTGCCATAATCAGCTGATAATTTAGAAAGCACTGTTTGTTATGGTGTTGATTACATTTGGTCAGCAGCAGTTTGCAGTGCTCTCATTTAGCCCTGTTTCTAAATTCACTGCGCTGCATTCAGATTGAGAGCGAGACAAAGAGAGTGAGCAAATAAATGAGAGGCTAAAATACACAAGTAGAACAAAGCTAGATGGTGGTTGTAAATTGTGGCTGCCTACGCTGAATTGTAATTATAACGGCAGCAACATGTTGTGCTGACAGTGATCAGCTGATAATTTTTGCTGATTACGCGCTATTGTAATTTGGGCTTAAGGCTCAACTACATAGAATACTTTCGCTTCAACTGCGACTGACAGCTACGCAACACATAAATGATATTAACCCAGTCGTTGCATTATTTTGTTATTAAAATTTTATATAATAAAATATAAAGATGTAAAAATTCTATTATGTTCTCAGTTGAAATAATGAATTGCAAATTAAAATTTCCGACTTAACGAAAAAATATTAAAATAAGAATAAAACAACCGACAAAATATATTTACGTACTCCGGCATTTCAAAGTTGAAAATTTTTCATCTTTGAAGTACTTCACGCAGAAGCTTGGCGTACTGATTTGGTTCCGCTCAATATAAATGCATGTATTTACTTAGCTGTCAGTCGCAGTTGAAGCGAAAGTATTCTATGTAGTTGATCCTTTACCAAGGTAGATTAAGAAGGTAACGACATTAAAACAGCTGAGAATTTTTTTTGTTTTTGAAATCAATATGGCTGTCTGTGTTTTGTAATTTGAAGAGTCAAATTTTTGTTTATGTTTAAATTTTTTTTGCTTACTTTTGTGTTATTGCGTCTTTCTCCTCTCTTTTTACTATATGAATTGTTTTTGTTTTTTGTAAAGAAACATGTGAAATGACAAAATTAAAGTTGACATAAGAGATGACAATGCAAAAACAAAATACATGGAGCTTTTTTGGTGTTGTAGTTGTTGTAGAGTTGTCGTTACCTTCTTAATCTACCTTGAGCCTTTACATGCAGCGCCTCTTCTTCCGCATACAAAATCACGTTTGATGGCAGACATGGTTGCTCGAACAATTGTGCGAACAAGAACAAAACATGAACAACTTGGGTCCACACTATCCAAATAAAAATCTTTTAAATCGAAATAGTTGAAAAGTCGGAAAAAGTCGAAAAGTCAAAAATAGCCGGAAATATGTTTAAAAAATTATTCTATTTAAAAGGAATAGCTTCTAAGCAGCTTTTATTTATATATTTATATATCTTCAAACCGTTCATATAGTAAATACATATTTTTGTGTGTAACTAGCACTTTCATTGGATATATTTGTATGTTAATTAATTAATATAATTGATTGCGTTGTATTAATTTTTATTTTAGTTTTTATAAAACAAATTACAAAAAAAGTCGCAAAAAATCGAAATGTTGAACAAACTTTCTGCACAATTTGAAGAGAGAGAGCGAAATTTACTCTTCTTTACAGAAAAATTATAACAAACTCTCTTGTGCAGACTACAAATGAGAATTTTAATTTTTGCAGACACAAATTTAAGTGCTACCAAGTTAAATTTTATGACTTTAGTACTAGTTTTTTTCAAGAAATGGCAATACCATTGCCATATATAATTTATATGTAAAAGTTTGTTGAATTAATTCCAACAAACTTTTTACATAAAATGCTTTAAACATTTGCTTAATAGTTTTAGTTAAGAAAATTATAGAATTAAAAAAAAAATTTCTTATTTTAAGTATTAACCATTATGTTATATAAATTAATACTATTTTATTGCAATTACTCGAACAAACTTTGTTCGACCTATTGGGTCCAAACAAGAAGATGTGACAAAAATCGGTAAATGGGGTCTGATAGAGGAAGGTCTTGGCTACATTTTCTCATATTCCGTTTTTTCCGGTTAAGTTGTGTGTTCGAACAAAATTTAAAAAAAACCGTTTGAACAAAATTAATTTTTGATATTGTTCGACCTATAGGGTCCAAACAAAAAGATGTGACAAAAATCGGTAAGTGGGGTCTGATAGAGTAAGGTCTTGGCTACATTTCCTCATATTCCGTTTTTCCGGTTAGGTTGTGTGATCGAACAAAATTTTCAAAAAACGGTTTGAACAAAATTCATTTTTGACATTGTTCGACCTATAGGGTCCAAACAAAAAGATGTGACAAAAATCGGTTAGTGAGGTCTGATAGAGTAAGGTCTTGGCTACATTTTCTCATATTCCGTTTTTTCCGGTTAAGTTGTGTGTTCGAACAAAATCTTCAAAAAACGGTTTGAACAAAATTCACTTTTGACATTGTTCGACCTATAGGGTCCAAACAAAAAGATGTGACAAAAATCGGTAAATAGAGTAATGGCTACATTTCCTCATATTCCGTTTTTTCCGGTTAAGTTCTGTGTTCGAACAAAATTTTCAAAAAACGGTTTGAACAAAATTAATTTTTGACATTGTTCGACCTATAGGGTCCAAACAAAAAGATGTGACAAAAATTGGTTATTAAGGTCTGATAGAGGAAGGTCTTGGCTACATTTCCTCATATTCCCTTTTTTCCGGTTAAGTTGTGTGTTCGAACAAAATTTTCAAAAAATGGTTTGAACAAAATTCATTTTTGACATTGTTCGACCTATAGGGTCCAAACAAAAAGATGTGACAAAAACTGGTTAGTGCGGTCTAATAGAGTAAGGTCTTGGCTACATTTCCTCATATTCCGTTTTTCTGGTAAAGTTGTGTGTTCGAACAAAAATTTCAAAAAATGGTTTGAACAAAATTCATTTTTGACATTGTTCGACCTATAGGGTCCAAACAAAAAGATGTGACAAAAATTGGTTAGTGAGGTCTAATAGAGGAAGGCTTTGGCTACATTTCCTCATATTCCGTTTTTTCCGGTTAAGTTGTGTGTTTGAACAAAATTTTCAAAAAACGGTTTGAAAAAAATAAATTTTTGACACTGTTCGAACTATAGGGTCCAAACAAAGAGATGTGACAAAAATCGGTAAATGGGGTCTAATAGAGTAAGGTCTTGGCTACATTTCCTCATATTCCCTTTTTTCCGGTTAAGTTGTGTGTTCGAACAAAATTTAAAAAAAAACGGTTTGAAAAAATTAATTTTTGACATCGTTCGACCTATAGGGTCCAAACAAAAAGATGTGACAAAAATCGGTAAGTGGTGTCTGATAGAGTAAGGTCTTGGCTACATTTCCTCATATTCCGTTTTTTCCGGTTAAGTTGTATGTTCGAACAAAATTTAAAAAAAACGGTTTGAACAAAATTCGCTTATGACATTCGACCTATGGGGTCCAAACAAAAAGATGTGACAAAAATCGGTAAATGGGGTCTAATAGAGTAAGGTCTTGGCTACATTTCCTCATATTCCGTTTTTTCCGGTTAAGTTGTGTGTTCGAACAAAATTTAAAAAAAAACGGTTTGAAAAAATTAATTTTTGACACTGTTCGACCTATAGGGTCCAAACAAAAAGATGTGACAAAAATCGGTAAGTGGGGTCTGATAGAGTAAGGTCTTGGCTACATTTCCTCATATTCCGTTTTTTCCGGTTAAGTTGTGTGTTCGAACAAAATTTTCAAAAAACGGTTTGAACAAAATTCATTTTTGACATTGTTCGACCTATAGGGTCCAAACAAAAAGATGTGACAAAAATCGGTTAGTGAGGTCTGAAAATGGTTTGAACAAAATTAACTTTTGATATTGTTCGACCTATAGAGTCCAAACAAAAGATGTGACAAAAATCGGTTAGTGAGGTCTGATAGAGGAAGGTCTTGGCTACATTTCCTCATATTCCCTTTTTTCCGGTTAAGTTGTGTGTTCGAACAAAATTTTCATAAAACGGTTTGAACAAAATTCACTTTTGACATTGTTCGACCTATAGGGTCCAAACAAAAATCGGTTAGTGAGGTCTAATAGGGTAAGGTCTTGGCTACATTTCCTCATATTCCGTTTTTTCCGGTTAAGTTGTGTGTTCGAACAAAATGTTCAAAAAATGGTTTGAACAAAATTCACTTTTGACATTTTTCGACCTATGGGGTCCAAACAAAAAGATGTGACAAAAATCGGTAAGTGGGGTCTGATAGAGGAAGATCTTGGCTACATTTCCTCATATTCCGTTTTTTCCGGTTAAGTTGTGTGTTCGAACAAAATTTTCATAAAACGGTTTGAACAAAATTCACTTATGACATTCGACCTATGGGGTCCAAACAAAAAGATGTGACAAAAATCGGTTAGTGAGGTCTGATAGAGTAAGGTCTTGGCTACATTTCCTCATATTCCGTTTTTTCCGGTTAGGTTGTGTGTTTGAACAAAATTTTCATAAAACGGTTTGAACAAAATTCACTTATGACATTCGACCTATGGGGTCCAAACAAAAAGATGTGACAAAAATCGGTTAGTGAAGTCTGATAGAGGATGGTCTTGGCTACATTTCCTCGTATTCCCTTTTTTCCGGTTAAGTTGTGTGTTCGAACAAAATTTAAAAAAAACGGTTTGAAAAAAATTAATTTTTGACATTGTTCGAACTATATTTTTCCGGTTAAGTTGTGTGTTCGAACAAAATTTTCAAAAAACCGTTTGAACAAAATTCACTTTTGACATTGTTCGACCTATAGGGTCCAAACAAAAAGATGTGACAAAAATCGGTTAGTGAGGTCTGATAGAGGAAGGTCTTGGCTACATTTTCTCATATTCCCTTTTTTCCGGTTAAGTTGTGTGTTCGAACAAAATTTTCAAAAAACGGTTTGAAAAAATTAATTTTTGACATTGTTCGACCTATAGGATCAAAACAAAAAGATGTGACAAAAATTGGTTAGTGAGGTCTAATAGAGTAAGGTCTTTGCTACATTTCCTCATATTCCGTTTTTTCCGGTTAGGTTGTGTGTTCGAACAAAATTTTCAAAAAATGGTTTGAACAAAATTAACTTTTGACATTGTTCGACCTATAGAGTCCAAGCAAAAAGATGTGACAAAAATCGGTTAGTGAGGTCTGATAGAGGATGGTCTTGGCTACATTTCCTCATATTCCGTTTTTTCCGGTTAAGTTGTGTGTTCGAACAAAATTTAAAAAAAACGGTTTGAAAAAATTAATTTTTGACATTGTTCGAACTATATTTTTTCCGGTTAAGTTGTGTGTTCGAACAAAATTTTCAAAAAACGGTTTGAAAAAATTAATTTTTGACATTTTTCGACCTATAGGGTCCAAACAAAAAGATGTGACAAAAAACGGTTAGTGAGGTCTGATAGAGTAAGGTCTTGGCTACATTTCCTCATATTCCGTTTTTTCCGGTTAAGTTGTGTGTTCGAACAAAATTTTCAAAAAATGGTTTGAACAAAATTCACTTATGACATTCGACCTATGGGGTCCAAACAAAGAGATGTGACAAAAATCGGTTAGTGAGATCTGATAGAGGAAGGTCTTGGCTACATTTCCTCATATTCCGTTTTCAAGATTCAAGCTTACCTTATAGTACTTCTTTATGAAATCAGTTTTCCAAATACCATTTTTTAATTAAATGAAACCAAATTGACTGATAAAACATAGGCGATTTATCTAAGGAGTTAGAAGTGATATTTAAATATTATGAAGACAAATTACATAAAGACAAATTGAAAAGACAATTGGAGGCAGTTTTGTGAAGTATTAAGAGGTAACATACTAATCTTTTTATACCCACCATCAAAAAGATGGGCGGTATATTGATTTTGTCATTCCGTGTGTAACAGGTCGAAGTAATCATCTAAGACCCCACAAAGTATGTATTTTCTGGGTCCTGGTTTGATTCCGAGTCGATCTAGCTATTTCCGTCCGTCTGTCCGTCTGTTGGGAGCAAGATATGGCACGAACGGGAGACGAAATTTGGCACAAATATTTGTCTTATACAAGGTTTGTTTGGGATTGAAAATGGGCAAAATCGGTTATTAACAAAAAAGTTATGGGCTAAAAACTAGAAACACAGGGTGTCCATTTTATACTTTTCTGCTGATATTTCTTCAAAAAAAGCATGTAAACAACGAAATATAAACTCGGAAACAAAAAATGGGCGTGATCCGCCCACGTCCCATATAAGGTGAAAATCATCGAAATTGTGTTCAAATAGTTCAAGGACCAATGTAAACTTGGAAACAAAAAATGTGTGTGGTGCGCCCACTTTACTACCCACTTTTCCGCCCCCTCCCATTTAACGTAAAATTTGAAAAAGTTGATGGTAGATATATAGATTCGGCCGGGCTGAGTATAACATTCGCGCTTGTTCTTTTTTAAAATTTTTATTCTAATTTTCACTTTACTTACGATTTATAAATCATCAAATTATGAGCCATAAATCATTTATGTTTTGATTATCAGTCGCTTTAAATATCTGATCCTGTTATGAGACACACCATAAAGCTTTAAGTACATCAATATTTTTGATTATTCTACAAAGAGGGTAAACATTTTGTAATTTCATACTAAAAATGTATTTTTGCAAAATTATACTTGTCAAAACTAAGACTGATTCAAATTTTCAGATAATTTCATCAAGTGGTTCGCGAAATATCGTCATTTGAAACAAATACCTTCCAAAGTATTTACGTTACAATATTCATTGAGCCGAAAAGTTAAATATAATGGAATTATCTTTAAAATGATACCTGAACCATGTCTTTATGTTGAATTTTATTGGTTGATAACTCGCGAATTAAATCTCGCGATCGCGTATATTCAAAAATGGTATTTTTAAAATCGTGAAAATTTATATGTAGAGGATAGAGCCATTCTGTTTGTTTTCTATAAGTATCGTGCTGGGACTTTCAATGGCTTACCTCGGTTATAGAAAACATTTTCACCATTAACAAACATTTTTCCTAAATTTTTAAAAATACCATTTTTCGAGATATTTACCCGCGAACTAAAAATCGCGAGATATGGACCATTTAGATGTTGAGAAAAAAGTTATGTATATGACGTATATATTAAAGGTAATTTTGGTACCTTTAATATGACATCTCAATAAATCTTATATGTATAATAAATGCTTTGAAAGATATTTGTAATTTTGTGTGTACAACTTTGTATATATTTTTAGCTATTTTAAACTTTCAAATCGCGATATTTAGCGAACCACTTGATGAAATTATATGAAATTTTGAATTAGTGTTAGTTTTGACATGAATAATGATTGTACCAAACATCGTTAAATTCGGAGAGGTAAAATTGAAAATTGTAATTTTTCGTATTGGTTTTAAATGGAATTACTCATTTAATACTTTCTCAAAATTACTTAAAAATATCAAATTAATAACACATAATTTTTTTTTTTTTTTAAGGATTGTATATATCTGTAATAGAACCACATTTGATTATATTTTTTTATAATTTATAGCTGTATTAATGAAAGCAATTAAAGAACATAAATGTAAAAAAGATTTAATGCCGGTTAGTAAAATCTCAGTTAATATTGATAAATATGTATGTATTTACAAATTTTGCACAAAATTTTATGTAAAATATTTTCCAGCTTAAAAAAACTAGATATATTTATTATAATAATTTATTTAAAAATTTAATAAAGTGAACAAAATATATGAAAATGGTGTATTTCGATTTTTGGCACATGTCCCTGTTTTACGCTGTATGTAAAATAGTATGAGTAACGTTTTCTGAACCAGTTTTTTGAAAATTTTGTTCGAACACATAAGTTTTCCCGCAAAAACCAAGTATGAGGAAATGTAGCCAAGACCTTACTCTATCACTAACCGATTTTTGTCACATCTTTTTGTTTGGACCCCATAGGTCGAATGTCATAAGCTAATTTTGTTCAAACCGTTTTTTTTAATTTTGTTCGAACATACAACTTAACCGGAAAAAACGGAATATGAGGAAATGTAGCCAAGACCTTACTTTATCAGACCCCATTTACAGATTTTTGTCACATCTTTTTGTTTGGACCCTATAGGTCGAACAATGTCAAAAGTGAATTTTGTTCAAACCGTTTTTTGAAAATTTTGTTCAAACACACAACTTAACCGGAAAAAACGGAATATGAGGAAATGTAGCCAAGACCTTACTTTATCAGACCCCATTTACCGATTTTTGTCACATCTTTTTGTTTGGACCCTATAGGTCGAACAGTATCAAAAATTAATTTTTTTCAAACCGTTTTTGAAAATTTTGTTCAAACATACAACTTAACCGGAAAAAACGGAATATGAGGAAATGTAGCCAAGACCTTCCTCTATTAGACCTCACTAACCGATTTTTGTCACATCTTTTTGTTTGGACCCTATAGGTCGAACAATATCAAAAATGAATTTTGTTCAAACCGTTTTTTGAAAATTTTGTTCGAACGCACAACTTAACCGGAAAAAACGGAATATGAGGAAATATAGCCAAGACCTTACCCTATTAGACCTCACTAAACAATTTTTGTGACATCTTTTTGTTTGGACCCTATAGGTCGAACAATGTCAAAAATGAATTTTGTTCAAACCATTTTTTTAAAATTTTGTTCGAACACAAAACTTAACCGGAAAAAAAAAAAAGAAAAAAAATGTAGCCAAGACCTTCCTCTATCAGACCTCACTAACCGATTTTTGTCACATCTTTTTGTTTGGACCCTATAGGTCGAACAATGTCAAAAGTGAATTTTGTTCAAACCATTTTTTGAAGATTTTGTTCGAACACACAACTTAACCGGAAAAAACGGAATATGAGGAAATGTAGCCAAGACCTTACTCTATTAGATCTCACTAACCGATTTTTGTCACATCTTTTTGTTTGGACCCTATAGGTCGAACAATGTCAAAAATGAATTTTGTTCAAACCGTTTTATGAAAATTTTGTTCAAACACACAACCTAACCGGAAAAAACGGAATATGAGGAAATGTAGCCAAGACCTTACTCTATCAGACCTCACTAACCGATTTTTGTCACATCTTTTTGTTTGGACCCCATAGGTCGAATGTCATAAGTGAATTTTGTTCAAACCGTTTTATGAAAATTTTGTTCGATCACACAACCTAACCGGAAAAACGGAATATGAGGAAATGTAGCCAAGACCTTACTCTATCAGACCCCACTTACTGATTTTTGTCACATCTTTTTGTTTGGACACTATAGGTCGAACAATGTCAAAAGTTAATTTTGTTCAAACCATTTTTTGAAAATTTTGTTCGAACACACAACTTAACCGGAAAAAACGGAATATCAGGAAATGTAGCCAAGACCTTCCTCTATCAGACCCCACTTACCGATTTTTGTCACATCTGATCCTGTTATGAGACACACCATAAAACTTTAAGTACATCAATATTTTTGATTATTCTACAAAGAGGGTAAACATTTTGTAATTTCATACTAAAAATGTATTTTTGCAAAATTATACTTGTCAAAGCTAAGACTGATTCAAATTTTCAGATAATTTCATCAAGTGGTTCGCGAAATATCGTCATTTGAAACAAATACCTTCCAAAGTAGTTACGTTACAATATTCATTGAGCCGAAAAGTTAAATATAATGGAATTACCTTTAAAATGATACCTGAACCATGTCTTTATGTTGAATTTTATTGGTTGATAACTCGCGAATTAAATCTCGCGATCGCGTATATTCAAAAATGGTATTTTTAAAATCGTGAAAATTTATATGTAGAGGATAGAGCCATTCTGTTTGCTTTCTGTAAGTATCGTGCTGGGACTTTCAATGGCTTACCTCGGTTATAGAAAACATTTTCACCATTAACAAACATTTTTCCTAAATTTTTAAAAAGACCATTTTTCGAGATATTTAACCGCAAACTAAAAATCGCGAGATATGGACCATTTAGATGTTGAGAAAAAAGTTATGTATATGACGTATATATTAAAGGTAATTTTGGTACCTTTAATATGACATCTCAATAAATCTTATATGTATAATAAATGCTTTGAAAGATATTTGTAATTTTGTGTGTACAACTTTGTATATATTTTTAGCTATTTTAAACTTTCAAATCGCGATATTTAGCGAACCACTTGATGAAATTATATGAAATTTTGAATTAGTGTTAGTTTTGACATGAATAATGATTGTACCAAACATCGTTAAATTCGGAGAGGTAAAATTGAAAATTGTAATTTTTCGTATTGGTTTTAAATGGAATTACTCATTTAATACTTTCTCAAAATTACTTAAAAATATCAAATTAATAACACATAATTTTTTTTTTTTTTTTTTAAGGACTATGCATTTCCTATGTATATATCTGTAATAGAACCACATTTGATTATATTTTTTTATAATTTATAGCTGTATTAAAGAAAGCAATTAAAAACATAAATGTCAAAAAGATTTAATGCCGGTTAGTAAAATCTCAGTTAATATTGATAAATATGTATGTATTTACAAATTTTGCACAAAATTTTATGTAAAATATTTTCCAGCTTAAAAAAAGTAGATATATTTATTATAATAATTTATTTAAAAATTTAATAAAGTGAACAAAATATATGAAAATGGTGTATTTCGATTTTTGGCACATGTCCCTGTTTTTACGCTGTATGTAAAATAGTATGAGTAACGTTTTCTGAACCAGTTTTTTGAAAATTTTGTTCGAACACATAAGTTTTCCCGCAAAAACCAAGTATGAGGAAATGTAGCCAAGACCTTACTCTATCACTAACCGATTTTTGTCACATCTTTTTGTTTGGACCCCATAGGTCGAATGTCATAAGCGAATTTTGTTCAAACCGTTTTTTTTTAAATTTTGTTCGAACATACAACTTAACCGGAAAAAACGGAATATGAGGAAATGTAGCCAAGACCTTACTTTATCAGACCCCATTTACATATTTTTGTCACATCTTTTTGTTTGGACCCTATAGGTCGAACAATGTCAAAAGTGAATTTTGTTCAAACCGTTTTTTGAAAATTTTGTTCGAACACACAACTTAACCGGAAAAAAACGGAATATGAGGAAATGTAGCCAAGACCTTACTTTATCAGACCCCATTTACCGATTTTTGTCACATCTTTTTGTTTGGACCCTATAGGTCGAACAGTGTCAAAAATTAATTTTTTTCAAACCGTTTTTGAAAATTTTGTTCAAACATACAACTTAACCGGAAAAAACGGAATATGAGGAAATGTAGCCAAGACCTTGCTCTATTAGACCTCACTAACCGATTTTTGTCACATCTTTTTGTTTGGACCCTATAGGTCGAACAATATCATAAGTGAATTTTGTTCAAACCGTTTTTTGAAAATTTTGTTCGAACACACAACTTAACCGGAAAAAACGGAATATGAGGAAATGTAGCCAAGACCTTACCCTATTAGACCTCACTAACCAATTTTTGTAACATCTTTTTGTTTGGACCCTATAGGTCGAACAATGTCAAAAATGAATTTTGTTCAAACCATTTTTTTTTTAAATTTTGTTCGAACACACAACTTAACCGGAAAAAAGGGAATATGAGGAAATGTAGCCAAGACCTTACTCTATCAGACCTCACTAACCGATTTTTGTCAAATCTTTTTGTTTGGACCTATAGGTCGAACAATGTCAAAAGTGAATTTTGTTCAAACCATTTTTTGAAGATTTTGTTCGAACACACAACTTAACCGGAAAAAACGGAATATGAGGAAATGTAGCCAAGACCTTCCCCTATCAGACCCCATTTACCGATTTTTGTCACATCTTTTTGTTTGGACCCCATAGGTCGAATGTCATAAGTGAATTTTGTTCAAACCTTTTTTTGAAAATTTTGTTCGAACACACAACTTAACCGGAAAAAAGGGAATATGAGGAAATGTAGCCAAGAACTTACTCTATTAGATCTCACTAACCGATTTTTGTCACATCTTTTTGTTTGGACCCTATAGGTCGAACAATGTCAAAAGTTAATTTTGTTCAAACCATTTTTTGAAAATTTTGTTCGAACACACAACTTAACCGGAAAAAACGGAATATCAGGAAATGTAGCCAAGACCTTCCTCTATCAGACCCCATTTACCGATTTTTGTCACATCTTTTTGTTTGGACCCCATAGGTCGAATGTCATAAGTGAATTTTGTTCAAACCTTTTTTTGAAAATTTTGTTCGAACACACAACTTAACCGGAAAAAAGGGAATATGAGGAAATGTAGCCGAGACTTTCCTCTATCAGACCTCACTTACCGATTTGTGTCACATCTTTTTGTTTGGACCCTATAGGTCGAACAATGTCAAAAGTGAATTTTGTTCAAACGGTTTTTTGAAAATTTTGTTCGAACACACAACTTAACCGGAAAAAAGGGAATATGAGGAAATGTAGCCAATACCTTACTCTGTCAGACATCTTTAACCGATTTTTGTTTGGACCCTATAGGTCGAACAATGTCAAAAGTTAATTTTGTTCAAACCGTTTTATGAAAATTTTGTTCGAACACACAACTTAACCGGAAAAAAGGGAATATGAGGAAATGTAGACAAGACCTTCCTCTATCAGACCTCACTAACCGATTTTTGTCACATCTTTTTGTTTGGACTCTATAGGTCAAACAATAACAAAAGTTAATTTTGTTCAAACCATTTTCAGACCTCACTAACCGATTTTTGTCACATCTTTTTGTTTGGACCCTATAGGTCGAACAATGTCAAAAATTAATTTTGTTCAAACCGTTTTTTGAAAATTTTATTCGTTCACACAACCTAACCGGAAAAACGGAATATGAGGAAATGTAGCCAAGACCTTACTCTATCAGACCCCACTTACCGATTTTTGTCACATCTTTTTGTTTGGACCCTATAGGTCGAACAGTGTCAAAAATTAATTTTTTCAAACCGTTTTTTGAAAATTTTGTTCGAACACACAACTTAACCGGAAAGAACGGAATATGAGGAAATGTAGCCAAGACCTTACTCTATCAGACCCCATTTACCGATTTTTGACACATCTTTTTGTTTGGACGCTATAGGTCGAACAGTGTCAAAAATAAATTTTTTTCAAACCGTTTTTTGAAAATTTTGTTCGATCACTTAACCGGAAAAACGGGATATGAGGAAATGTAGCCAAGACCTTACTCTATCAGACCTCCCTAACCGATTTTTGTCACATCTTTTTGTTTGGACCCCATAGGTCGAATGTCATAAGTGAATTTTGTTCAAACCGTTTTTTGAAAATTTTGTTCGAACACATAACTTAACCGGAAAAAACGGAATATGAGGAAATGTAGCCAAGACCTTCCTTTATCAGACCCCACTTACCGATTTTTGTCATATCTTTTTGTTTGGACCCCATAGGTCGAATGTCATAAGTGAATTTTGTTCAAACCGTTTTTTGAAAATTTTGTTTGAACATACAACTTAACCGGAAAAAACGGAATATGAGGAAATGTAGCCAAGACTTTCCTCTATCAGACCTCACTTACCGATTTGTGTCACATCTTTTTGTTTGGACCCTATAGGTCGAACAATATCAAAAGTAAATTTTGTTGAAACCATTTTTTGAAAATTTTGTTCGAACACACAACTTAACCGGAAAAAAACGAAATATGAGGAAATGTAGCCAAGACCTTACTCTGTCAGACCTCACTAACCGATTTTTGTTTGGATCCTATAGGTCGAACAATGTCAAAAGTGAATTTTGTTCAAAACGTTTTATGAAAATTTTGTTCGAACACACAACTTAACCGGAAAAAAGGGAATATGAGGAAATGTAGCCAAGACCTTCCTCTATCAGACCTCACTAACTGATTTTTGTCACATCTTTTTGTTTGGACTCTATAGGTCGAACAATATCAAAAGTTAATTTTGTTCAAACCATTTTCAGACATCACTAACCGATTTTTGTCACATCTTTTTGTTTGGACCCTATAGGTCGAACAATGTCAAAAATGAATTTTGTCCAAACCGGTTTTTGAAAATTTTGTTCGATCACACAATTTAACCGGAAAAACGGAATATGAGGAAATGTAGCTAAGACCTCACTCTATCAGACATCACTTACCGATTTTTGTCACATCTTTTTGTTTGGACCTTATAGGTCGAACAGTGTCAAAAATTAATTTTTTCAAACCGTTTTTTGAAAATTTTGTTCGAACACACAACTTAACCGGAAAAAACGGAATATGAGGAAATGTAGCCAAGACCTTACTCTATCAGACGCCATTTACCGATTTTTGTCACATCTTTTTGTTTAGACTCTATAGGTCGAACAGTGTCAAAAATTAATTTTTTCAAACCGTTTTTTGAAAATTTTGTTCGATCACTTAACCGGAAAAGCGGAATATGAGGAAATGTAGCCAAGACCTTACTCTATCAGACCTCACTAACCGATTTTTGTCACATCTTTTTGTTTGGACCCTATAGGTCGAACAATGTCAAAAATTAATTTTTTCAAACCGTTTTTGAAAATTTTGTTCGAACACACAACCTAACCGGAAAAAAACGGAATATGAGGAAATGTAGCCAAGACCTTACTCTATCAGACCTCCCTAACCGATTTTTGTCACATCTTTTTGTTTGGACCCTATAGGTCGAACAGTGTCAAAAATTAATTTTTTTCAAACCGTTTTTGAAAATTTTGTTCAAACATACAACTTAACCGGAAAAAACGGAATATGAGGAAATGTAGCCAAGACCTTGCTCTATTAGACCTCACTAACCGATTTTTGTCACATCTTTTTGTTTGGACCCTATAGGTCGAACAATATCATAAGTGAATTTTGTTCAAACCGTTTTTTGAAAATTTTGTTCGAACACACAACTTAACCGGAAAAAACGGAATATGAGGAAATGTAGCCAAGACCTTACCCTATTAGACCTCACTAACCAATTTTTGTAACATCTTTTTGTTTGGACCCTATAGGTCGAACAATGTCAAAAATGAATCTTGTTCAAACCATTTTTTTTTAAATTTTGTTCGAACACACAACTTAACCGGAAAAAAGGGAATGTGAGGAAATGTAGCCAAGACCTTACTCTATCAGACCTCACTAACCGATTTTTGTCAAATCTTTTTGTTTGGACCTATAGGTCGAACAATGTCAAAAGTGAATTTTGTTCAAACCATTTTTTGAAGATTTTGTTCGAACACACAACTTAACCGGAAAAAACGGAATATGAGGAAATGTAGCCAAGAACTTACTCTATTAGATCTCACTAACCGATTTTTGTCACATCTTTTTGTTTGGACCCTATAGGTCGAACAATGTCAAAAGTTAATTTTGTTCAAACCATTTTTTGAAAATTTTGTTCGAACACACAACTTAACCGGAAAAAACGGAATATCAGGAAATGTAGCCAAGACCTTCCTCTATCAGACCCCATTTACCGATTTTTGTCACATCTTTTTGTTTGGACCCCATAGGTCGAATGTCATAAGTGAATTTTGTTCAAACCTTTTTTTGAAAATTTTGTTCGAACACACAACTTAACCGGAAAAAAGGGAATATGAGGAAATGTAGCCGAGACTTTCCTCTATCAGACCTCACTTACCGATTTGTGTCACATCTTTTTGTTTGGACCCTATAGGTCGAACAATGTCAAAAGTGAATTTTGTTCAAACGGTTTTTTGAAAATTTTGTTCGAACACACAACTTAACCGGAAAAAAGGGAATATGAGGAAATGTAGCCAATACCTTACTCTGTCAGACATCTTTAACCGATTTTTGTTTGGACCCTATAGGTCGAACAATGTCAAAAGTGAATTTTGTTCAAACCGTTTTATGAAAATTTTGTTCGAACACACAACTTAACCGGAAAAAAGGGAATATGAGGAAATGTAGACAAGACCTTCCTCTATCAGACCTCACTAACCGATTTTTGTCACATCTTTTTGTTTGGACTCTATAGGTCAAACAATAACAAAAGTTAATTTTGTTCAAACCATTTTCAGACCTCACTAACCGATTTTTGTCACATCTTTTTGTTTGGACCCTATAGGTCGAACAATGTCAAAAATTAATTTTGTTCAAACCGTTTTTTGAAAATTTTATTCGTTCACACAACCTAACCGGAAAAACGGAATATGAGGAAATGTAGCCAAGACCTTACTCTATCAGACCCCACTTACCGATTTTTGTCACATCTTTTTGTTTGGACCCTATAGGTCGAACAGTGTCAAAAATTAATTTTTTCAAACCGTTTTTTGAAAATTTTGTTCGAACACACAACTTAACCGGAAAGAACGGAATATGAGGAAATGTAGCCAAGACCTTACTCTATCAGACCCCATTTACCGATTTTTGACACATCTTTTTGTTTGGACCCTATAGGTCGAACAGTGTCAAAAATAAATTTTTTTCAAACCGTTTTTTGAAAATTTTGTTCGATCACTTAACCGGAAAAACGGGATATGAGGAAATGTAGCCAAGACCTTACTCTATCAGACCTCCCTAACCGATTTTTGTCACATCTTTTTGTTTGGACCCCATAGGTCGAATGTCATAAGTGAATTTTGTTCAAACCGTTTTTTGAAAATTTTGTTCGAACACATAACTTAACCGGAAAAAACGGAATATGAGGAAATGTAGCCAAGACCTTCCTTTATCAGACCCCACTTACCGATTTTTGTCATATCTTTTTGTTTGGACCCTATAGGTCGAACAATGTCAAAAATTAATTTTTTCAAACCGTTTTTTGAAAATTTTGTTCGAACACACAACCTAACCGGAAAAAAACGGAATATGAGGAAATGTAGCCAAGACCTTACTCTATCAGACCTCCCTAACCGATTTTTGTCACATCTTTTTGTTTGGACCCCATAGGTCGAATGTCATAAGTGAATTTTGTTCAAACCGTTTTTTGAAAATTTTGTTCGAACACACAACCTAACCGGAAAAAAACGGAATATGAGGAAATGTAGCCAAGACCTTACTCTATCAGACCTCCCTAACCGATTTTTGTCACATCTTTTTGTTTGGACCCCATAGGTCGAATGTCATAAGTGAATTTTGTTCAAACCGTTTTTTGAAAATTTTGTTCGAACACACAACCTAACCGGAAAAAAACGGAATATGAGGAAATGTAGCCAAGACCTTACTCTATCAGACCTCCCTAACCGATTTTTGTCACATCTTTTTGTTTGGACCCTATAGGTCGAACAGTGTCAAAAATTAATTTTTTTCAAACCGTTTTTGAAAATTTTGTTCAAACATACAACTTAACCGGAAAAAACGGAATATGAGGAAATGTAGCCAAGACTTTCCTCTATCAGACCTCACTTACCGATTTGTGTCACATCTTTTTGTTTGGACCCTATAGGTCGAACAATATCAAAAGTAAATTTTGTTGAAACCATTTTTTGAAAATTTTGTTCGAACACACAACTTAACCGGAAAAAACGAAATATGAGGAAATGTAGCCAAGACCTTACTCTGTCAGACCTCACCAACCGATTTTTGTTTGGATCCTATAGGTCGAACAATGTCAAAAGTGAATTTTGTTCAAAACGTTTTATGAAAATTTTGTTCGAACACACAACTTAACCGGAAAAAAGGGAATATGAGGAAATGTAGCCAAGACCTTCCTCTATCAGACCTCACTAACTGATTTTTGTCACATCTTTTTGTTTGGACTCTATAGGTCGAACAATATCAAAAGTTAATTTTGTTCAAACCATTTTCAGACATCACTAACCGATTTTTGTCACATCTTTTTGTTTGGACCCTATAGGTCGAACAATGTCAAAAATGAATTTTGTCCAAACCGGTTTTTGAAAATTTTGTTCGATCACACAATTTAACCGGAAAAACGGAATATGAGGAAATGTAGCTAAGACCTCACTCTATCAGACCTCACTTACCGATTTTTGTCACATCTTTTTGTTTGGACCTTATAGATCGAACAGTGTCAAAAATTAATTTTTTCAAACCGTTTTTTGAAAATTTTGTTCGAACACACAACTTAACCGGAAAAAAGGGAATATGAGGAAATGTAGCCAAGACCTTACTCTATCAGACGCCATTTACCGATTTTTGTCACATCTTTTTGTTTAGACTCTATAGGTCGAACAGTGTCAAAAATTAATTTTTTCAAACCGTTTTTTGAAAATTTTGTTCGATCACTTAACCGGAAAAGCGGAATATGAGGAAATGTAGCCAAGACCTTACTCTATCAGACCTCACTAACCGATTTTTGTCACATCTTTTTGTTTGGACCCTATAGGTCGAACAATGTCAAAAATTAATTTTTTCAAACCGTTTTTGAAAATTTTGTTCGAACACACAACCTAACCGGAAAAAAACGGAATATGAGGAAATGTAGCCAAGACCTTACTCTATCAGACCCCATTTACCGATTTTTGTCACATCTTTTTGTTTGGACCCTATATGTCGAACAATGTCAAAAGTTAATTTTGTTCAAACCATTTTTTGAAAATTTTGTTCGAACACACAACCTAACCGGAAAAAACGGAATATGAGGAAATGTAGCCAAGACCTTACTCTATCAGACCTCACTAACCGATTTTTGTCACATCTTTTTGTTTGGACCCTATAGGTCGAACAATGTCAAAAGTGAATTTTGTTCAAACCGTTTTTTGAAAATTTTGTTCGAACACACAACTTAACCGGAAAAAACGGAATATGAGGAAATGTAGCCAAGACATTACTCTATCAGACCCCATTTACCGATTTTTGTCACATCTTTTTGTTTGGACCCTATAGGTCGAACAATGTCAAAAGTTAATTTTGTTCAAACCATTTTTTGAAAATTTTGTTCGAACACACAACCTAACCGGAAAAAACGGAATATGAGGAAATGTAGCCAAGACCCTACTCTATCAGACCTCACTAACCGATTTTTGTAACATCTTTTTGTTTGGACCCTATAGGTCGAACAATGTCAAAAGTGAATTTTGTTCAAACCGTTTTTTGAAAATTTTGTTCGAACACAACTTAACCGGAAAAAACGGAATATGAGGAAATGTAGCCAAGACCTTACTCTATCAGACCCTATTTACCGATTTTTGTCACATCTTTTTGTTTAGACTCTATAGGTCGAACAGTGTCAAAAATTAATTTTTTCAGACCGTTTTTTGAAAATTTTGTTCGATCACTTAACCGGAAAAGCGGAATATGAGGAAATGTAGCCAAGACCTTACTCTATCAGACCTCACTAACCGATTTTTGTCACATCTTTTTGTTTGGACCCTATAGGTCGAACAATGTCAAAAATTAATTTTTTCAAACCGTTTTTTGAAAATTTTGTTCGAACACACAACCTAACCGGAAAAAAACGGAATATGAGGAAATGTAGCCAAGACCTTACTCTATCAGACCCCATTTACCGATTTTTGTCACATCTTTTTGTTTGGACCCTATAGGTCGAACAATGTCAAAAGTTAATTTTGTTCAAACCATTTTTTGAAAATTTTGTTTGAACGCACAACCTAACCGGAAAAAACGGAATATGAGGAAATGTAGCCAAGACCTTACTCTATCAGACCTCACTAACCGATTTTTGTCACATCTTTTTGTTTGGACCCTATAGGTCGAACAATGTCAAAAATTAATTTTGTTCAAACCGTTTTTTGAAAATTTTGTTCGAACACAGAACTTAACCGGAAAAAACGGAATATGAGGAAATGTAGCCATTACTCTATTTACCGATTTTTGTCACATCTTTTTGTTTGGACCCCATAGGTCGAATGTCAAAAGTGAATTTTGTTCAAACCGTTTTTTGAAAATTTTGTTCGAACACACAACTTAACCGGAAAAAACGGAATATGAGGAAATGTAGCCAAGACATTACTCTATCAGACCCCATTTACTGATTTTTGTCACATCTTTTTGTTTGGACCCTATAGGTCGAACGATGTCAAAAATGAATTCTTTTCAAACCGTTTTTTAAAATTTTGTTCGAACACACAACTTGACCGGAAAAAACGGAATATGAGGAAATGTAGCCAAGACCTTCCTCTATCAGACCCCACTTACCGATTTTTGTCACATCTTTTTGTTTGGACCCAGTAGGTCGAACAATATGGTAAAGTTTGTTCGATTAATTGCAATAAAATAGTATTAATTTATATTAACATAATGGTTAAAACTTAAAATAAGATAAATGTTTGTTTTTTATTCTATCAATGTCTTAACTAAAATTATTAAACAAATATTTAAAGCTTTTTATGTGAAAAGTTTGTTGGAATTCATTCAACAAACTTTTACATGTAGCTTATATATGCAATGGTATTGCCATTTTTTGCACAAAACTAGTACAAAAGTCATAAAATTTGACTTGGCAGCACTTAAATTTTTGTCTGCAAAGTTGAAATTTCTCATTTTTAGTCTGCACAAGAGAGTTTGTTGAAAAAGTTTGTTGAGAAGTTTGTTACTCTCTGAAAAAGGAAGAAGAAGAAATAGTTTGTCGAAAAATTTTGTTATCTTCACGGACATTTTGTTGTTGCATGAGTTAGGTTTTTGACAACCGATTTAGGTTTATGACAATTAGTTTCGTCTTTTCTTAATCTTTGCATTTCAACCCTTATGTGTTTTATTTTAAACACAAAGCATCGGAATTGCAAAAACAAGACTGCAAAATTACCTACTATAGCAGAAAAATCAAAGGGAAAATTTTCAAATAGAAAAGAATATCCAGCATAACAAAAAAACTTGCTTTAAATTGTTAATAAACGTTGCAATTTTTAGTATACCACCATAGTATAGTTATAAAGTATGCTCGTAAAAACAGATGTTTTACAATTTTTTCATTGACAAACCTCGCGGAACTGTCAAATTGTTTTTGTATTCAAATGCAAATTTTTTTTCGAGTTTTCTTTTACTCTTCCTCTCCTTCATTTTCCGTTCAAAGCATTTTGACATTACGTGCAGTAGTTTTACACTAACAAAATACAAGCAATTGTTGTTTTTGTAGATGTGCAAGCTGCAGAGGTTCTCCTCCTGCCCACAGACCAGCTAGAAATTTGTACTCCCCCAAAACATTTGGAAAATACCTCAGTAATAACTATGTTAAATTTCATTGAAATATTTTGAACGGTTCAAAAGCTACATAATATTTAAAAAAACACGTTGAAATATATATATATATGTAAGTGCACTGTAGTTTCAATGTGTTTTTTTAAATAATATTGTGAACTTTTCAACCGTTCAAAATATTTCAATGAAATTTAACATAGTTATTATTGAGTTATTTTCCAAATATTTTGAAGGAATACAAATTTCTAGTTGGTCTGTGGGCAAGAGGAGAACCTCCGAAAGTGATCAACTCTTTTAATTACTTCTTATATAATATCCGAGGTTTCGTCCTCCCCCCTGCCCCAAGACCACCTACAAACTTGTGCTTCTCCAAAACAGTTGGAAATTACCTCAATAATGACTAAATATATTGAACGATTCAAAAGTTACACAAATTTATTAAAAAAAAAAAAAAAAACGTTGAAACTGCTGTGCACTCATGTACATATATAGAATGCTTCAGTACACATTTACCATAGAAATTGAAGGAAAATGTGCAAATTTTTCCGAAGGGGGTAAATTTTCAGTTACTTTTTAAACGATTATGAAAAGTTTTTATGCAAGTATTTGGCATCGTTGGAAAGGATATTACTTGAAAAATAATAATATATAAATAGTAAAGTATTCGAACTAAATTTTTTCATTAAATTGATCAAAAAACGAAAAATTGTTGTATTTAGTGTTACTTTAAAAAAAAAAATAAATATATATATATATATATATATATATATATATATATATATATATATATATATATATATAATATTTGAACTTAAATAAAAACTACATTAATTAAGCTATCATTGTGAAATTTTAGTATAATATAAAAAAAAAATGTCATTAAAAGAAGAAAATAAATAGATTCCCACTTTCTTACTCCGAAATGCCCAAAATTTAATTTTTTTTTCAGTAAAATGGTCACCCTGTCGTTATAAGGGTCGTGCCTTATTAAATATTTTATGTGTGTTTAGCTAACATATGTAGGTAAGTTTTCAAGGTATTATTTTTTTAATTTCAGCTTTGAGATTTTTGAGCTGAACAAAAAACTAAATAAGGAAAAATTAAAATTAACGAAATTCTGATAGGGCTAGCGGAGAGATTGTTACCCCAACAGCCCTCGGATTTGTTTTACATGCATTTATATTAAGTGTTCTTTTAGAAACATGAAAAACATGTATGAAAAATGTTACCACCTTTTAGAAAAAAATCAAAATTTTTTAAAATTTTCAACTTCAAAATAATATAACTTTTTATCTAAACCACACAGGTATATGATCCTTGCGCGATTATTGTTTAAAATTTTGTACAGAATCCAAAGAATGTTTTAGAAAAATGTAAGGCTCAAATTGAGCCCGCCAAGTTAAAAACTAAATAAAAACATGTACAAAAATGGGTCAACATTTTACTTTGGTCCAAATATCTCTTAAAGTAAAAGGGATAACCCACACATGTATTTTTTGTAAAGAATTATAAGGACTAACTATTTGAACAATTTGTTTTCAATCAAATCATAAATGAAATTTTTGCGATTTTTTAAAAAATGTTCATAGCCGAGGTGACCAAATTTGGAGCTTCCCCCCCCCGTCCCCCAGACTTGCTTGTCCTTTTCCAAATCAATTGGCATACACATCATGATTGTCCATGTGAAATTTCATTCAAATAGATCCAGCAGTTCTAAAGTTACAGAATTATTTCCAAAAAATTTTGTTTTGGGACCACTAATAAAGTTTTGAAGCAAGTTTCTTCCGAACTGGAATTTTGGGTATTTCGGAGTAAGAAAATGGGAATCTATTTATTTTCTTTTAATGACAAATTTTTTTATATTATACTAAAATTTCACAATAATAGCTTAATTAATGTAGATTTTTTTTAAGTTCAAATATAAATATATATATATATATATATATATATATATATATATATATATATATATATATATATATATATATAATATTTGAACTTAAATAAAAACTACATTAATTAAGCTATCATTGTGAAATTTTAGTATAATATAAAAAAAATGTCATTAAAAGAAGAAAATAAATAGATTCCCACTTTCTTACTCCGAAATGCCCAAAATTTAATTTTTTTTTTCAGTAAAATGGTCACCCTGTCGTTATAAGGGTCGTGCCTTATTAAATATTTTATGTGTGTTTAGCTAACATATGTAGGTAAGTTTTCAAGGTATTATTTTTTTAATTTCAGCTTTGAGATTTTTGAGCTGAACAAAAAACTAAATAAGGAAAAATTAAAATTAACGAAATTCTGATAGGGCTAGCGGAGAGATTGTTACCCCAACAGCCCTCGGATTTGTTTTACATGCATTTATATTAAGTGTTCTTTTAGAAACATGAAAAACATGTATGAAAAATGTTACCACCTTTTAGAAAAAAATCAAAATTTTTTAAAATTTTCAACTTCAAAATAATATAACTTTTTATCTAAACCACACAGGTATATGATCCTTGCGCGATTATTGTTTAAAATTTTGTACAGAATCCAAAGAATGTTTTAGAAAAATGTAAGGCTCAAATTGAGCCCGCCAAGTTAAAAACTAAATAAAAACATGTACAAAAATGGGTCAACATTTTACTTTGGTCCAAATATCTCTTAAAGTAAAAGGGATAACCCACACATGTATTTTTTGTAAAGAATTATAAGGACTAACTATTTGAACAATTTGTTTTCAATCAAATCATAAATGAAATTTTTGCGATTTTTTAAAAAATGTTCATAGCCGAGGTGACCAAATTTGGAGCTTCCCCCCCCCCCGTCCCCCAGACTTGCTTGTCCTTTTCCAAATCAATTGGCATACACATCATGATTGTCCATGTGAAATTTCATTCAAATAGATCCAGCAGTTCTAAAGTTACAGAATTATTTCCAAAAAATTTTGTTTTGGGACCACTAATAAAGTTTTGAAGCAAGTTTCTTCCGAACTGGAATTTTGGGTATTTCGGAGTAAGAAAATGGGAATCTATTTATTTTCTTTTAATGACAAATTTTTTTATATTATACTAAAATTTCACAATAATAGCTTAATTAATGTAGATTTTTTTTAAGTTCAAATATAAATTTTTTTTTTTTTTGAAAAATAACACTAAATACAAAATTTTTTCGTATTTGGATCAATTTAATGAAAAAATTTAGTTCGAATACTTTATCATTTATATATTATTTTTTTCCAAGTAATAACCTTTCCAACGATACCAAATACTTGCATAAGTACTTTACACAATTTGCACATTTTGCTTCAATTTCTATGGAAAATGTGTTCTAAAGCATTCTATATACATAAGTGCACAGCAGTCTTAGCGTTTCATAGTTATTACTAAGGTAGTTTCCAACTGTTTTGGAGGAGCACAAGTTTCTAGATGGTCTTGGGGCACCTCGAAAATACGTCTTATTAATGCGGATTTCTGGAGACATACAAGTTGTAGAATAATTAAAATCGGCAATGTGTAAATACAATTGAAATAGAAAATATTTCTATTAATATTTTTTTTCTACTTTGAATTTTACTATGTATTTTAAGGTAAAAGTGACTTAGCAGTGTTTCATAACTATAAATACACTTAAATAAAAACTTCAAAATTTTTAAAACGGAAAGAGCAAATTATAAAAAGAATATAAATTAATAATGAGTATGTACAATTATATTTTTAAATATTGAAAAAAACTTTCGCCGATGCTCACTTTACCAGTGTTGCCATCATGTTTTCGCTTAAGGACCTCCTGCTTCAATTATTACCCAGCAAAAATCGATGAAGTTCTTCATAAAAAAGAACATTTTCACAACTTCAAAAGTGGAACAATGCACATATTTTAAACTTTTTTGGAAGTTCTTAATAATTACTTCCAAAAAAGTGAAAATAAATTAATTTTTTGCGGGAAAAAGTGGTAATAACTTCTAACAAAATTCCAATTTTACAAATTTTAATGCATTTTTGTTATTATTTAATAGGGCAAAAACAGAATTTTTATTTAAAAATTTTATAAACATAGTTTTAAGAGAAGTGCTTCTAAAGCAATGAACAAGAAGTATAAAAGAAGAACATCCTACCAATGCCAACCATGGGTTAAAAAAAGAACTTCTGCAGCTCTTTTTCACCACTAAGTACTTCCTTCCAATGACAACACAATGTTAAAATCATGACTTTTTCAGTTCTTTTTTTTGCTGGGTAGTTACACTGTCGTACAAAATAAAGTGCGGTTTTTTACTCTTGCTATTTAGTTCATACTTATTGTCTTCTAGGTGCATAATTGGCTGCTTTTTTGGTGTTCAGGTATTTGTCGTATTATATTCTTTAAATTAACTAACAAAAAAAGTTTTTGAAATATGTGTCTTACGAGTTTGGGGCAAAAGTGTTGTGTTGGTCATGCATTTTGTGCGACAAAATAAAGTGACACTTTATTTAATTTCTTTAATTTGGCTTCCAATTTTAAAATTTTTTGATACAAAACGGAAGGCATATGCCTAAAAAGTGCTAAATTTTAATATTATATTAATTAAATTATAATAAAATTTTTATTAAGTTTAGAAAATGAGGATGAATACGGCCATATTATCGGAAAGTCTTCGACTACAATTCAGGTAAAATTTTATATATATATATATGTCTTTGAAATACAACATTTTAGAATCTAAAGCCAAAAAATTTACTTCTTTATACAAAATAACAATTGAAAACGAAATTTAGAAGAAATTGAGAGGGCAGAAACCCTAAGACTACGAAGTAAAATCGTAACGATATCAATATTCTCGCCAAAAGAGAATGAGTTTAATCATCTGAAGTTATGAAGAAAGAAGTAATTATAATTAAATTTAGCTTTCACTGCTAGGAAAAAGCTCAAATATATGAGTTTTAGAAGTACCAATTCTAAGTAAAAGTCACATCATTGCTGTGCTAATATAATTAAGCGACCCGCAATAAAAAATGGTCGTTAAAGTTCCAGAACCATTATAAAATATAGTTATTTGGATGAATAAACAAAAATCATATTAACTTTAAAAAACTGAGAAAATTTTGGAAACTTCCATGGAAAAATTCGAAGTTTAAAAATTTTGTAATAGGAGATCATATAAAAAAAGTTTTCTTAACTTTGGTACATATGAAACAAATTTGTTTGAATTTTGTCTGGAAAGTTAGGCTAGTAATAATTAAAATTACTTCCTTCTTTATGTCTCCGCTTAGAAAAATTAGATTTATGACCAATACAACACTTTTACTCCAAACTCGAGAGACCCATATTTCAAAAACTTTTTTGTTTATTAAATTAAAGAATATAAAATGACAAAAATGTGGACACCAAAAAAGTATACCATAATGAACCTAGAAGGCAATTATTATGAAGAGTAAAAAACCACATTTATTTTGTCCGACAGTGTATTTTGGATGAAAGTCACTTTCATTTTTGTGGTTTCGGAATAAATCCCACGGAATAACAATCCCCAAATATTTCCAATTGGGTTTTAATACGAAAATCAAGAGGGCGATGCAAAAATATTATGTTATTGTAATATGTGTATATTTTTGAAAGTGGAATTGTATGGACTGGAGCGTTCTTTTGGTTAAAAATTGGCTCATATCTGCGAAAATTGTCTACAAAAGGAACTAGTTTAATATCTAAATACTCCATAGAATCTTCGTGGGTGCAAAGAAACGCCAGTTGAAACATTACCTCAACATAGAAAGATCTCAAACGTATTGCTAATCAGCCTATGAGATTTATTTAAATAAAATGTTAAAAATATGAAAGTGATTTCCATTCAAAATAACTAATAATTGAAGCAGGAGGTCCTTAACCGAAAACATGATGGCAACATTGGTATTGTGAACGTCGGCGAAAATTTGTTCAATATATAAAAATGCAATTGTACATACTCATTATCAGGGCAAGTTTTTCAAGCTTTTCGCTTGGAAAGTAAGCATTTGCATATTTCAAAAGAATTTCACAAAAAATGCTTATATTTTAAATCTTTACATAAATTTGCATATAATGGATACAAAAGTTAGTTTTCTTAACAAAAACACAATTTTTTGGAGTTCAATCAAATGATTTCTAAAAATTTTTTTGTGAGTATTTTGAGTACATTGTAAATATTGTAAAGAAAAAAAAATTCGGAAGCGTCAAATACGATACTTAAAATTAAAATAGTTATATTTTTGTAAACATAGAAATCTATTTGAGATTGAAGTAAAAAAATGCATATTTGTGCATATTTTCTACACATTAATATATAAGAATGCATAAATTCATATTCATGCTATTTTTGCATATTTCTGTGCATATTTACCATTTATTCGTGCTTTTTCAAGCGCATATGCCAATTATTTTTGTGCATATAAAAACTTGCCCTGCTCATTATTAATTTATATTCTTTTTATAATTTGTTCTTTCCGTTTTACAAATTTTGAAGTTCTTATTTAAGTGTATTTATAGTTATGAAACACTGCTAAGTCATTTTTACCTTAAAATACATAGTAAAATTCAGAGTAGAAAAAATTTTTTAACAGAAATATTTTCTATTTCAATTGCTTTTACATATTGTCAATTTTCATTATTCTACGACTTTTATATCTCCAGAAATCCACAATAATAGTGTGTATTTATAGTTTTGCAACTAATATAATATTACATAACTTTTGAACGGATAAATACATTTCAATGAAATTTAACATAGTTATTACTGATCTGGCCTGTGGGCAGGAGGAGAACCTCCGAAATTGGTCAATTCTTTTAATTATTTCTTACATAATATTCGAGGTGACCCATTTCGGCAGTTGTTGTTGTAACAGCTAGAACATCTTAACAATTTTCAGTCTGGGGATTCTGCATCGAGGTCAAGTCCAAGGAATTGTGCTACCGCGGAATCGATGGCGTTTCTGCGAATGTCGTTCAAAGCTGTCATGTACGAGTTGCAGTCTAAGAGATCCTGAGCATATCTTAGAATGCTCTCCTCGTACTTACGAAGGTCATGCCTGACTTGCCTCGGGGGAGAATCCAACTGTGTGATGTTGAAGTTTGGATGTCCCCTCCGATGACATCCCTGGAGGAACTGTTTGGTTAACATTTCGTTATGTTCCTTGACCGGTAGTACCTTAGTTTCCTCATGTAGGTGGTGTGGGGAGGTAATTTGTAGGCAGCCTGTGAGTCCTTAAGGCTGCATTTTGACAGCTTTGTAAATTTCTCCATTGGGTATCACTCAACGAAGGAGACCACACTGGAGCAGCATAATTGACTACTGACCGACCAATCGTTTTGTATGTAGCTAACAAGGTTTCTTTATCCATACCCCAAGTGCTGCATGCTAGCGCTTTCTACTTCGCAATTTGTGCGAGATTGCAGTAGCATGAGCTGAGGAGGTAAAAATGCTGTCAATGTTGACACCCAGGATTTTTGGGTGGTTCACTATCGGAATTTGAACTCGATCGACAAAGACGCCAAGCTCGAGTTTTACCTCCTTGGTCCAGGTGGTGAAGAGTGTTGCTGAAGACTTCGTTGGTGATAATTGCAGGTTACGTGTAGTGAAGAAATTATGAATTTGGTTAAGATAATCATTCACCGTACCGCATAAGTCATCGACATTGTGGCCCGTCGCCATTATGGTACAGTCGTCCGCATATGTAATCATCTCTACTCCTTGAGGGGGTGTAGGGAGTTTAGAGAGGTAGTAGTTAAACAGAAGTGGTGAAGACTCCGCCTTGTGGAACTCCCTGTTTAACTCTACGGGGTTTTAATCTCTTGTCTCTAAACTCCACGAACGACTGACTACCACTCAGATAGTTCACGATTTATCTCTTCATATTGTTGCTCATGGTGGACTGCAGGATGTCCTGGAAGAGTGTAGCATGGCTAACAGTGTCAAAAGCTTTTGACTAGTCAAGCGCTACAAGGATCGTTCTTTCACAAGGCCTCTGCTGGTTTAAGCCCTGTGAAGTCCGAGTGGTGATGGCGGTTAATGCTGCGGAATTTCCGGAATCCATGCTGGTGGTGAGCTGCTGGTAGTTGACGGGTTAGCTGGGGGAGGAGAAGAGCTTCGAGTGTTTTCGCTACTGTACTGTACGATGATCCCTCGCTCGCAATCATCCCGGGTTTTAAAATTGGGATCACTCTACCCATTTTCCAGGCATCGGGTACATTTAAGCTCCTGAGCGATAGGCTAAAAACCGAACTCAGGTACTCAACTCCCCGCTCAACAAGGTGTTTTAACATCAGCATGGATATACCGTCTGAGCCAATCGTCTTGGATGGTTTGGCGGCGTTGATAGCTTCTGCAACTTCTGCTGTTGTGTCCGTGACTGAAAGATTGTGTAGTTTGCTAACAATGCTTCTTTTCGCCTTGTCTCTCTCAGGGTGCTCAATAAATTGTCGGCAAAAAGCGCGCGCGCATCCCTTAGGGTCGGTAATGGTCTCACCTGCAAACTTAATCGCGACCCCATCATCCTTCTTCGTGGGGTTGGAGAGAGACCGGACTGTTAACAACAACTTACCTACTCCTGTACTTAAGTTGCAGTTCTTCAGGTGATCTAACCATCTCTTCCGCTTATCCTCATTGACCAACCTGATGATGTCTTTGATCAGCTGTCCGATCGTCAGGGTTGGTGTTGCGGATCTCATCACGTTCGTCCGCTAATGCTGCTGCTTCTGCTGGGAAATGTGGACGCACGACGGGTATTCTACCAGCTGGAATGAAGCGAGCTGCTGCTGTTGTGATGGTTTCGCGGAACTTCCTCTCTGCGTCATACACGTTGGAGGGAACCGGCAGATCACTGAAGTGGTGGTCGGTGAATTCTCTGAAGCCGTGCCAGTCTGCTTTTTTTTTTGGTTTATATATGTACGGCGTTCAGAGACGATG
Source organism: Protophormia terraenovae (assembly GCA_951394005.1). NCBI lineage: Eukaryota > Metazoa > Arthropoda > Insecta > Diptera > Calliphoridae > Protophormia > Protophormia terraenovae. The sequence goes on along the minus strand of OX596074.1, from coordinate 64,292,086 downwards.
AAATCGTTGGATCGATCCAGAGTGATGATTATGGGTAAATGATCTGATCCTAGAGAAACTACTGCTCGCCAGGTTGAGCAGTTGATCAGACCAGGACTCACTATTGATAAGTCGGGCGAGCTAGCGCAATTACCCATAACCATTGTGGGGCATCGTCGTTAAGTGTACAGAAGGTGGATTCGTCAATTTGTTCTGCCAATGCTCCACCTCTCTGGTCTTTCCCTAAATTAGAGTGCCAAGCTGATGGTGGGCATTAAAGTCCCCAAGAATCAGACGGATTTCTCCGTCTAAGAGGGTTCTAATATCGGGACGGTAGCCTGTAGGATAGCTGGCTACGGGCGGAATATAGACATTATAGAGCTCCAATTCCGTATCTCCCGACCTGACCGCAATACCTTGAATTTCGAGGTATTGGTCTCTAGCATCAAGATCGAGAGAAAGAGTCCTATACTGCACGGTGTTATGAATAACGAAGGCGATGCCTCCACATTATAACCATTACAGGTTTGCAGACTGGAGCTGTTAGTCAGTTTTGTCTCCTGGACCGCGGCGACCACGATTCTGTGTTGTTCCATGAATCGGGTTTTCTCAACTATTTTCCCTTGGAGGCCATTGCTGTTAAATGGATATCACCCCAGGTCTTCGGAATACAATCATCGGTGTGAGCGGCGACTTTTGTTGCTGTTGCTGCTGCAGGTGTTGTACATGCTGCTGTTGTGGTTGTGATTGCGGTGGGGAGGGTGGAGGTGTGGCGTACGATGATGATGACGCTGATGAATTATGTCGCGTTTGGCAGCAAGGGGCAACATAATTTTCCGACCACTCCCTTTCATGGTTAACTCCGGAACAGTTCCTGAGGTGACACCAGCCCAAACAAGAGTTGCACCTTAATTGGGTTGACATGTGGTGCAGCCGGTTCTGGCAAACTGTGCAGAACCATAGTACGGCAGGAATGTGCTGCTCCGAAGTTAAAAATTGTAAAGATGTTGCTGGGTTGACAGCCCTTGGCCGAAATATCTCGGGTCATTCCGATACGAAGAATCGGCTGCCGTGGGAATTTCGGCGGTCCTCCCCCCTGCCCCAAGACTACCTAGAAACTTGTGCTCCTCCAAAACAGTTGGAAACTACCTCAGTAATAACTATGCGAAATTTCATTGAAATATATTGCACAAAAGTTATTTAAAAAAACACGCTGAAACTGCTGTGCACTTATGTATATTAAAGTGCCTTACGAAAAAAATGGCAAATGTACCCCTCTAGAAATGAAGATTAGTATGTTCTTATATGATTCCCAAAATATTACATCCCAATGTTAAGATTTACGTAAGCTGGACCATTTTCAAAACACCTCTAAAATTACGTATTTTTTTCATATCATTATCAAAATTTTAGTTATAAGAAAATTTACTTCAAATTATAAAAGAGGCATATTATGATCATGAATATTCATTTAAATTATTATTGTCTCTTTTCAGTCGCGAAATATTAAAATTTTACTTGCATTTTTTATCATATTTTCTTCGATCAAACTTGTAATTTTATATATTTCGGACATTTTTCAAAATATATTAGGTTTTTATGTACCATAGGAATGGTCTATCCTGTTACTTTTGAAAATAAGACGTAATTAACCCATTAAGAACTATATGGTCAATTTTATGCATTTAGTTCCTAAAAGGTTAAATTTGGATGCTTAAATATTGATAAATTTATGAAAAAACATAACAAGTTCATTTAAAACCGCGAAAATAATCGAATAATAATGATTTTTTGAAATTAAGCCTCTATTTTACACGAATTTACAGCTTTTTTGATCAATTATGTTTTTGGGGACTTTTATAACCTTAACTTTCTATCTTTTATTTGCCATTAAAATTAACTTAACCAATTATGGACCGGAAATCCCAAAATATTATTTGTGCAACTAAACGGTTAAATGAATGCACGTATCAGTAGTATTTAATGGGAGCTTTCTAATGATGCGCTAAAATATAATTTACGATGAAAAATGTCCAAAATATTCACACTTTTATAAAATACTATTTAAAATAAAATCATTACAAATTTTACTAAAATTTTAATTTCGCGAGAATGGAAACAAATTTTAAATTATTTTTTGTAGACGAAGTTTTTCTATCATATGTCGTATTTTTTTTTTTTTTTTACAAAAATTTCAAATTTATGTATACTGTCGATCGAAAACCACATTTTTGGAGGTATTTTAAAAGTAAATTAAATAATTGAACCGAAATATTTTGGGAATTAGCTTAAAACATATCAGATTTCAATTCTAGAGGGGTAGGTAGGTAGAGAAGGGTTGCACAGTACTCCAAAGAGTTTCTGTGCATCCACTCGGAGACCTAGAGGTCCATTGTGAGTCCCTTTAGATTTAGGATAGAAGGAAGTAAAGGACTGCGTAAGACATCATTTTGCTTAAAAGTGTCGTACGCAAAAATTTTATGTTGTGCTGTGACATGCATTGGCTGTCACAGCACGTGCTTTGACTAATGAACTGTTGTTTACTGTCATATCGAAATATGCTTACTGTCTTCGCATGTCGTCGTAATGTTGTGATATGCTTTATTTACACACAGGTAGTGAAAGAAATTGTTGTGTGATGGTGCTAACATTTGAGTTTGAATGTAGATGTAAAAAAAACTACCACCAAATGTATTGTATGAAGCACTTGTATGTATGATAGTAGAGTGATGGAGATTAAAAAACATTTTTAAAATCAAGTAAATAAATAAATAAATTAAGAATTGTATAACAATGAAACAAATATGTATATGGGAAAATCAAATTATTTTTGTTTATATACATATATGTATTTATTCCTTTTATTTTAAATGAAGGGCCAATTATTTGTATCCACAATCTATTTTAGAAAAAAACTTAAAATAAAATTACTTTTTTTACTATGAATTCCTTTTTATTGAGAATTATAACTAATACAGAAATAAGTAATTTTTGAGAACATGACAGAGTCCATTTATATTTCCAATTTCAAAATTAGTTTGTAAAATTATTCAGAAAAAACTTTAATTTTCATCTGAAAGGATATCTATTAAGAAAATTATACATTACACGTTTATTGCTTCATTTCAAAATATTCATATCATAATTTTAAAATCATAATTTTTTGTTTGTCGTCAGAGTCGCTTCGATAATTTTACATGCAGCGCCTCTTCTTCCGCATAAAAAATGATGTTTGATGGTAGACATGGTTGCTCGAACAATTGTGCGAACAACGGTGTGCGAACAAGAACAAAACATGAACAACTTGGGTCCACACTATCCAAATGCATGTGCGCACAATATTTTGTTCAATGTGCGAGCATGAAAACGGCTAGTATAGACGGTACGTAATAAATAATTTCTGATAATTTCATTGTTAGCACATTAATTTAATAAAATATATTGAAGATTTCGCTTTTGGAGATTCTTTTCTCTGTTTTAAATAAAGCATTATCAATTTTTGATTTTTTTTCATTTTCACAAATTTAAAAATAAATACACGGTCAAAACTTATTGAGTTCAAAAAACAGAATACCAAAAATGTAGAATATCATTGTAGTTTTATAAAAAATAAATTGTTATATAAAAATTAAATTTGAATATATGATCACAAGTGTGACTTTTTGCATTTTCCGCGAATATTATTTTATTACTGACAGTTTTATTTAAAGGCACTTTTTATTGCGTGTAACTGTTCTTATTTCGTATAGTACCTACATATATAGTAGATGTATACCAAAATTTACTTCTCATTCATACAAAATTTAGCTAGATTCAAAAATTATTAAACGGAAAATCCAAAACAAAAAAAAAAAATAATAATACTTTCTTTTCTTTGTTGCTTTTTATGACCTAGCACCATTGTAAACGTCCCATTAAAGTATTTTGTTTGTTTAAAATTTCCGCGAAATCTAAGACTTTTTATTTTTTTTTTTTTTTTTCTATAAAATCTTAACAGGAAACTAAAAATGTTCATTTGAGTTTTCTTGCATTTTAAATAAATACATTTAATTCATTAAATTCATTCATCCGTCACAAAATACGATTCTCCACATCGATTTCGTATATTTATTTTTACTACTGCATATTTAATTAAATGCAAACTATTTCACAAAAAATTTATATATAGAAATATTCCACTAATTTTCCATAACATTCAAATAAAATTTTATACAAATCATTACATAAATTTATCAATTTAATACATTAAAGTATAACTTAAACTGAATCTTCATTTTATAATATTATTAATTAATTAATGAATGTTTAATATTTACCTGTTTTATTAATATTACATTTAATAACTTAATTTTCCAAATCCATACATTTCGTAAAAGTATATATATATATTTTTTTTTTAAATTTACAATAATTTTTTGAAGAAAAAATGCACAAGAAAAATTGTAGTATGTATTGCCAAACTATGAAAAACCATATAAAAGAAAAAGGAGCGACAAGTGTCACACATGTCGCACTTGATGCAAAGACAGTTAAAACGTACAATGCCTTTCTTCGTTCATGTGTGACATTTGAAGTTGATGTCTGTGTGTGTCTTTGCTCGTATTTAAAAATGCCTTTGTGTGCAATGCAAATAAGAAAAAAGAACATAACACAACATAGCAATGTTAGGTGTCGCACAATTTTTGAAAACATGTATGTCGTCAATCGCTATGCTTTAGAAGGAAGATATTACCTCCCTACTTCATTCGCCGTAAGCCAACGGCAACCTTTTAGCCAGCCTATTCCCATGACGAATCCTATCAAGCTACTCATATCCATTTCTGATTCTAGAGGGGTACATTTGCAACTTTTTTTGTCCCCATACAAATCACAGATAATTTTTCCTATTAGACGATTGAATACATTTGGTAAATCATTTCAGGTACGAGTCTCAAGGATTTGGAATTCCTTGCCACTTGAACTAAGAAAATTTTCTTCTTCGGTTTCGGTTTTTAAATCGAAATCAATTGAATATATGAACACTCAAGATCATAGAATTTTGTAGAAGCACAATTTTTATTTTTTTAAATATATGATGCTTCAGCTTTCATTATGGTTATATTAGATATTGATTGATCTCATTTTAATACAAATTGTTACCATTATTTTTTATTAATGTTAGTTAATAATTATTTATTTTTGTTATTTACATTTACTTTATTTTATTTTTTACTTTTTATTGAAATTGTTATTATTTTTAGTAGCTTTGATTAGCCATATAAGGCCCCAATGGGCTCGGTTATGTAAATGAAGAATTAATAAAAAAAAAAAAAAAAAAATCAAGGCACTGTAATGTATATAGAATGCTTTAGCACACATTTCCCATAGAAATTGAAGCAAAATGTGCAAATTTTGCCGAAGGTGGTAAAGTTTCAGTTAGTTTTTAAACGATTGTGTAAAGTACTTATGCAAGTATTTGGTATCCTTGGAAAGGTTATTACTTGGAAAAAATAACTAAATGAACTAAATTTTTTCATTAAATTGATCCAAATACGAAAAATGTTTGTATATAGTGTTATTTTTCAAAAAAAAAAAAAAAAAAACTTAATATTTGAACTTAAAAAAAAAAATCAACATTAATTAAGCTATTATTGTGAAATTTTAGTATAATATAAAAAAATTTGTCATTAAAAGAAAATAAATAGATTCCCATTTTCTTACTCCGAAATACCCAAAATTCCACTTCGGGGAATACTTGCTTCAAAAATTTATTTTTTTCAGTAAAATGGCGAGGGTTATTAAATATTTTTTTTGTGTTTAGCTAACATATGTAGGTAAGTTTTCAAGGTATTATTATTTCAAGGTATTTTTTTTTTAATTTCAGCTTTGAGATTTTTGAGCTGAACAAAAAACTAAATAAGGAAAAATTAACGAAATTCTGATAGGGTTAGCGGGGAGATTGTTACCCCTAAACTGCCCTCGGATTTGTTTTACATGCATTTATGTTAAGTGTTCTTTTAGAAACATGAAAAAAATGTATGGTCCAGAGGAAAATAATGGGTTTTAAAGTGAAAAAATGTTTCCACCTTTTTGAAAAAAATCACAATTTAGGTATATGATCCTTACACAAAAATTATTTAGAATATTGTACAGAATCCAGAGAATATTTTAGGACTCAAATTGAGCCCGCCAATTTAAAAAAACTAAAAAAAAACATGTCCAAAAATGGGTCAAAATTTTACTTTGGTCCAAATATCTCTCAATAAAGCGTATTTTTTGTAAAGAATTATAAGGACAATCTATGTGCACAATTTTTTTTTCAATCAAATCATAAATGAAATTTTTGTCGATTTTTTAAAAAATTTTCAAACCCGAGGTGACCAACTTTGGAGGTCCAACCCGCGTCCCCCAGAATCGCTAAGAACCTGTACTCCTCCAAATCAATTGGCACACACCTCCATGTGAAATTTCATTCAAATACATCCAGCAGTTCTAAAGTTACAGAATTATTTCCAAAAAATTTCGTTTTGGGACCACTGTGTGACGGCAAACAAATAATTATGATTTGTTCGTCAAATGCTTTGCCCACTCAACAGAGAAACAAGCCAAGGCAAAATTTTCGGCTGCGGCGGCGCGACACTCTTTAGTCGGCGGCAGAGGCGTATAATAAAATAAGTAATTAGTGGGGTTTTTCACTATGATTGTCCTGTCATGATGTTTTCTTTTATTTTCTTTTAAGCAATCTTTGTAAAATCTCGTACCAAGGCGAATTCAGATTAGGTGACAGCTTCGTTACAACAAATACAACAAGGCAACAACCACACGTATTTGTTCTTGGGCAAAAATTTGTTTGACTGTCAAAATTTTGTTTCCTGTTTTCTGACATTCAGAAAAAGTAAACAAATTTGGACAACTTATATTAAGCACTTTAAAGGAACAATTGAACGATAAGCAATCAGAAAAACATATAGAAATAAACAAAAAAGAAAATGAAGCCAGTGTTATATTGTTAGTACAGCAAGTATCTAAAAACATTTTTGAAGACATACCCATGCCACCCCCTTTAGAAATACCAGCCACTATAAAGGAACAACATAAAGAATTTGAAAAAGAATCCTCACCCGATTTAAGTGGCATAAGTGAATTGTTTACTATTGATACGGCTCCCGCACCAAAAATTGACTGTGTCAAAGTACCCTCCTATAAGCGAGCCATTAAAGATGCCCTCTTAGATGAAGCGGCAGCACGTAAACAACAAAAGGAAGAGGAGGACGTTTTTAAAACAAAAAAGACTAATTCGTGTTTCAATTGTGGGGAAGTTTGTCATAGCATTAGGGAATGTACGAAACCTCATAATGCTAAGCGCATTAAGAATGATAAGAGGGCATGTTTTAAGGTTGAACGTTATCTGTTGACGTGGAACAAAGATTTGCCCATTTAAAACCCGGTTGCTTAAGCGATAAACTACGTGAAGCTTTGGGATTGAGAAACGGTGAATTACCATTTTTCTTCTATCGAATGCGTGTTTTAGGTTATCCACCCGGCTGGTTGGAAGATGCTAAGGTGGAACATTCTGGTATTAATCTATTTAATTCAGATGTAAGTTGTTATTAGCGTACATGATTTATATTAGGGTGTAATAATTTTCCACTAAAATTTGTATTACAAATTTATTTGTTTTCTTAGGGACAAGCTTTGAAGTATTATGTAACTGAAAATCATTAAAATCGGTTGATAAATGAAATAGTTAAATAAATATTGTTCACTTACAAGTTTTGTTTATTTTATTTTTGTTTACACAACAAAAAATTTGACATTTTGACAAATTTCCATATGAAGGAAATAAAAGTCAGCTGACGAGTTGCTGTCACCTAATCTGAATTCGCCTTGTCTCGTACGTTTTGACGATGATTTTGAGCATGATTGTTTGAAATTTTATGTTAGTGTTGCCGTTGTCAATAGAATTTTATTTAAGAGGAAAAAAGTATTTTTAATTCAATAATTATCCCATTTTACTAAGAAAGCATATTAATTACATCATTTATTAATGAATTAATTAATGTTACCAATAAAATAATTTAACTATACAACAAAATTTATATGTATATTTCTTCATATAAATTATAAAATAAAAATTATTTTCCTTCATATTTGGGATAAAATTACTTTTATTTCAATAATTATTTCTTTTTATTGCCTTTATGAATGATTAAAAAAAAAAAACAAAATTACACATTTTTTTTAATTTTGTGTATAAAATAGAAATTTTACTTGTTAAATTTTGTATATCACAATTTTTCCATATGGTAACACTTATATAAGTTTAAGCATCATAGCGACGATCTTTACACTCTGAAAAGCGAAAATAATTAAAGCAACATAAGAAAAGTGCGAATGCTGTAAATAAGAAACATAAAAAACACACACGAAATCACGATTCGTGCTTGTTTTCTTACCCCTCTTGCTTCTTTACACCTCTTGCCAACAAACTAAAACCATCAGATGCAAAACAGAGAAACAAGCCGTATCGGCTTGACCGGCGGCTAGCCGCTAAGCCGATGAATTTTTACGAGCCGCGCCGTCCCCGATATAAGCGGCGGCTTATTTTCAAGCCATTTTAATCGGCTAAGTCGATAAAAACGGCTAAGCCAATTTTACATTTACCATTATAATTACGTTTATACGCTATATAAACGTTTATAACTCACTTTTTATACACAAAATGCACAAAAAAATATATTTGTTTATTTGTCGTGCCAAATGGGAAAAGTACAGTTATTATCATCAAAGGATTAGTTACTAACTCGCAGATAAAATACTAAGCTCACAGTTTATACGCCAAAATGTTTTATGTTTTATTGATAAAACATTAATAACAAAAAGAAAAACTTTTTAATTAAAAATGTCAGGCCCTTTCGTTATATTTTCAAATAAATCATATTGAATTATAATAGGTTTTAATTTATTTATCGATAATTTAAATAATACAACCAAAAAGAAACAACGATAATCTTATAATTAGGGAGATCGATACGGTTTTCCAACCGGTTTTTAAACCGGTTTTTTCCGTAAATGTGCTGTTGGTTTTTTCAAAATGTTCATTTTTCGAATGTCGAATAGACCGGTTTTTTTTAACACAAAAAACCGGTTTTAAAAAAAGCTTTTTATTTCAAAAAACATGTACTAAATACTGATATTTGAATCGAAATTTATGAATATTTTTTAGAGTATTATTTGTAATGTTTTAAAAATATAGTTTAAGGTTAAAACGATTGTAATATTAAATAAATAAATTAGTAATAATTACTTCAATTGTAACACCTATAATATTTTTACACTTAATTTGAATGTTTTAGTCTTTTTTTTATTCAATATTTTCTTCATTTTTCAAAGATTTTGTTTTAAAAAAGTTTCTCCTACAGAATAGTTTCAGTAAAAATCATATTAACCCATGGTTTCTGTTTTTTTTTTTTTTTTTTTTGTTTTGATGATTATTTTCTTAAAATTTTTATATTATATTATTCGTTCGTTCATATGCTTTGTAAGACCCAAAAATATTGATAATTTGTACCAATCGTCTTTAAGTCGATTTGATGATGTTCGTCCGTCCGTCTGTCTGTTCATAAAAAAAATAATTAATTTATTAATTAATTAATTAATTAATCCATTAATTAATTAATTAAAATACAGGTCTCAATTTTGAACATGTATTAACTTTGAAATTTGGCACACAGGTTTCTTATAGTCTAAGAACGAAGCGTGTTGAAATTGGTTATGATCGTTCCATTATTTAAACTAGCGCCATGCAAATATCCTCCCGGAAAAGGGGTTTAACGATCATAAATCCCTTAAATGTAGTAAGAATTTTTTTTACACATGTAAGTTCCATATAAGTTAAAATCTGTGTTCCGAATTTCATGAAGATCGGTCCATAATTGAACATAGTATTGGCCCACAATTTCACAGGTTTAGAAAAGAAGACACTTCCCCGAATTTGGTGCACATAATTGAGTAGGGTATTGTCGGACTTGACCGACTATTTCTTTCTCGTTCTTATTGGATTAATAGTTATTTCCAAAAATAATTATGTGTAATATATTTTAACTTGAACATCATAATATTTATTGATTTTTCTGTAAGAAATGTAGTCTTTTGGTAGAAATATTAACTTCTGTAAAAAAAAACCGGTTAACCGGTTTTTTCTGAATTTAAAAAAGTGCAACCGGTTTTTTCAAAATACCAACTATTCGAACTATTCGAAAACCGGTTTTTCCATAAAGTCGAATAATCGATCACCCTACTTATAATCTTAATAATACCTTCCTTTAGACAGTACAAGGAAAGCAGCTTGAAGCAGCATTATATTCATTATGTCGGGAGTAAAATTCGATTTTCATTTGTTATATAAGATATCCAATGAAATTACATATGACCAGGGAAACCACAATTATGCAATTGCATGTTTATTCCTGGACGTTGAACGAATCCATCGATTAAATAGTTATCCGTTTCAGAACAAATCATTTTGGCATCGATTTGTTAGTGCATATTTTACTCTTAACGGCATATTTTTGCATTTGGCGATTTTTAGTGCATATTTATCTTGTTATTATTAGGTCATATTTATTGTTATTATTTACACATTGATATGTCGATGAAATTTTGAGAAATGATCTAAATGATTCTAAATTATAGATTTAGTAATATAGTAGATATAGTAATAGTGCCTAGAATTAGATGGGTAAGAAAATAAAAGATCAGTAACGTTTTTATGAGATACAGTTAAAAATGCTGTTGATAAATTTCAGTTTTGCTTTATTTTATAACGTTGAAATATTAAGAAAACCCTTTGTTTTAATGAAAAACAAAATTTTGTAAAAAAATTATGCAAAACCTTTGTTTTTAAGTGCATATTTTCTCGTTTTTTAGAGCATATTTTTCGTTTTTACTGCATATTTAATGCGCATAAAACCAAATGGATTAAAAATCGAAAACATTTGTGATGTATTTATTTTTTCGTTTTGGTTATTCATGCATATAAATTAGATTTGAATCACTCTATTACATTTTGCTACATAATTTTTTTATATTTCTCTAAAAATATAAATTTTTAACAAATAAATTCGGCTGAGCCGAAAAAAATCTTAAGCCGGTGGAAAATCGGCGCGCAGCCGATTAGCCGCCGCCGCCGATGAAAAATACTATTTAAGCCGCCGCCGATAAAATATAGTCGGCTTGCTTCTCTGATGCAAAACCATCATCGTCAAAATTGGGCCTTAGAAACTATAATAGGTGGAGCCACTGCATTATCTCCTTTACGTACAGTCTATACTAGCCTTTTTCTTGTTCGCACTAGAATAAAACGTCGGCAGAGCAACACACACAATTTTTTCCTTTTGTTTTCAGTGGGCAGAACATTTGTCGAACAAATCATAATTTTTTGTTTGCCGTCAGTGTCGCTTCGATACTTTTACATGCAGCGCCTCTTCTTCCGCATACAAAATGACGTTTGATGGCAGACATGCTCGAACTTTTGTTCAATGTGCGAGCATGAAAAAGGCTCGTGTGGACATACGTTTTCCCCTATAATTGACAGAGATAAAAAATTATCTGCAACTCAAACAAAAATTTGACGTTTGTCTTGATACAAATTTCTCTAATATAGACTCGACGTTATCAAGACAATGTTGTCAGAGCTCGAGCGCTGAAAATTTTCTTTTAACGCTGCAATAACACTGACAAATTCAGTCTATATTAGACAAATCATTATCTTGATAAAATTTTGACGTTTGTCTTGATAAATATTTGTCTAATGTAGACTCAAAGTGACGTTTGTCTTGATAAAAATTGTCTAATTTGCGGTCCACACAGGCATTTTTCATGCTCGCACATTGAACAAAATGTTGTGCGCACATGCATTTGGATAGTGTGGACCCAAGTTGTTCATGTTTTGTTCTTGTTCGCACACCGTTGTTCGCTCAATTGTTCGAGCAACCATGTCTGCCATCAAATGTCATTTTGTACGCGGAAGAAGAGGCGCTGCATGTAAAAGTATCGAAGCGACACAGCCGGCAAACAAAAAATTATGATTTGTTCGACAAATGTTCTGCCCACAGAAAACAAAATGAACAAAGTTGTGTGTGTTGTTCTGCCGACGTTTTGTTCTTGTACGAACAAGAAAAAGGCTAGTCTGGATGTAGCGTAACGTACCGTCTATACTAGCCTTTTTCTTGTTCGCACAAGAACAAAACGTCGGCAGAGCAACACACACATTTTTTTCCGTTTTGTTTTCAGTGGACAGAACATTTGTCGAACAAATCATAATTTTTTGTTTGCCGTCATTGTCACTTCGATACTTTTACATGCAGCGCTTCTTCTTCCGCATACAAAATGACGTTTGATGGCAGACATGGTTGTTCGAACAATTGTGCGAACAACGGTGTGCGAACAAGAACAAAACATGAACAACTTGGGTCCACACTATCCAAATGCATGTGCGCACAACATTTTGTTCAATGTGCGAGCATGAAAAAGGCTCGTGTGGACGGCAAATAATGTAAACACTATGTTAGTTTCACAATTCGAATTGAGGATTTACAATCGTTATGGAGAAAATTATTATCTTTACGAAAAGTCACTGGAAAAAATTAAGTATTGCATCAATACCAGTAGTATATGGATTGAACTACATTAAGAATGAATACCAGTAAGGCGGCAAAGTATTAATATATTGTATATACATGCTTAAAATATTGTTTTTCTTTACAGAATTTTTCGGCAGATGAGATATATTTGCAATGAGGTCAACCAATATTCAATTGCAAAGTCTAATAATGTTCTTATAGTTTTAAACCCCGTTGCTAATAAGAAGCGATGTGAACAAATGGTATTTATATTATCATTCATGAAACTCATTAAGATCCCTCACACTTTTAAATCTATACCCAATAACCAAACGATATCATCTAGGTGACAGCAATTGTCACATCCCAGCAGTGACTGTTGCAAACAAGTTACATTAGGGTACCACTAGTCATTTCATTAGCTACGTGACTAGTTACTTTAACATGTACATCCCACCATATCTATTGTCACGTCAGCGACTACGTGGTGGTACATTTTTGCACACACGACCAACTCCACGACTACCAAAGGGTCAGTAAAATGGCAATTGCCACCTCCACGATCACCTCCTGGTACTCATTTTCCTCCCTAATTCATTTAAAATCGTAAATTTTTCCTATACTATTTATCCGATTGAAAAGATTAAGGTCTCAATTAAAAGCTCTTAAGGTTGCATTTACAAATAATAAATAAAAATAATATATAAGTTTCATAAACACAACTTTTTTAGTTTTTTGTAATTTCTTGTGCAAAAAAATTTAATTTTTTTTTTTTGTGGAAATTATTTTTCTTAATGGCCGGCTTTCGGCCGGGCGGAAAGGTTTTTAAATCATTATATTCACAGTTAAGAGTACTATCAATGGCGAAAAAAATCAAATAAATCGGGGCTGAATTATGGTGGTCTATTTATGCCCACTTCCTATGCTATGAAGTGGCAATTTTGTGCACACACAATCACTTTACTAGTTACAATGTGACAGTAAAAAAAAATTTTGGGCATAAATCAAGATCTTCGGCACAGTTGATTTTTAAACAATTTTGATAGTGATTCTATAGTACTTTTACATCTGATTATAGTGCAATAAAAATTTTTTTCCGCTCTTGCTCGGTTTATGAGTTATAGGCCTTCATAGTTTCAATATATTTTCCTGAATATCTTTATTAATAATTGTCGGATCTTAATTATATTGAAGTCATTTAAAAGCACTTATAAATACCTTTTCAATGATATATATCATTACCATATTAATTAATTACTTGAGAACAAAATTGACATTTTGCATAAAAATGGCGGAACTTAAAAAAATTTTTGATATTCGAAAAAAGTTTTTTTTAGCGAAGCCGGTGTTTGACATACCCAGAGGAGAAAGTCCTTAAACCCGGCCGCAGGCCGGCTACACAGAAAAACTTTTATTAAGGCGAAAAAAAAAGTAATTTCAAGTGTGCCGAAGATATTGATGAGTGCCAAATTTTGTCATCATTTTTGTCTTATTCCCGCTTACCATAGGGTCAGTAAGTGGCAATTGCCAATATGCTCTTTGGTGACAAATGGGTGTGCGACATCTAGCTATACACCAATGAACCTTATTGTCTAAAAGAAGTTTAATTTCCACCAAATAAGCGGGATATTATAATGTTTTCGAATCTAAACTTTAGATTCTAAAGTGATAGTTTTTACGGACTAAAGTTTGCCATTCCTTACGATAAAATTACGATACCAACCATGATACATTAATTTCTAAGGTAAAGGAAGTTTACACTATAATTTACTGCCGCTCATCTGAATACGACATAAATGTTATCCAGATTTTCCGGTTTCCCTCTCAAAATTCATAAGAGTATTTCAAGTCTTTACAGTTTCAGTTTGATGTTAACATTAATGTCCTTCATTGAGATTAAACAAAGCATTTTTAAATATTGCTTTTATGAATTTATTAAAGTTAATTTTAACTTCTTTAAAAAATAGTGATTTTTTTAGCTCATCAGAATACGTAATTTTTCTATCTTATTTTATTTTGTAACAAAGTAACATCTGAAAAGTATGTTTTTATTGATATTAATACAAATTAAACTAGTTTGTTTTGATATCCTACAAAATGGGAAGAAAAAATGCGTTGTCAAACGAGGAAATTGGAAAAATCAATTAATAAAATGGTCGACAAAAAAAAAAATAAAAAATTTTCAGCTCCTTCAAAAAAAAAAAAAAAAAATATGTAGACTAAACTCGAATCTGCTTTCAGTTTTTTTTCCATCAGGTCGGGATTTTTTTTATGGGCGTGACTAATATTGCGCCCTAAATAAGCCGATTATTCGAGTATATTTCACTATTACTTGAGAACGGTATGCACGATTTATATAAATGATACACCACGATATGCGGAATAAAATCGCTCTACTATCAATTTTTTATCCGCTCGAAAAAAAAAAAAAATTCATGGAAAATGCGAGATTTATTTTTTTTTTACTAAAACTTTTTTTTAAAGTGAAAATATCAAAAATATTTAAGTTTATCACCTTTATCTCAAAGCTACGAGCAAATAAAGCCACGTATCATAAAAATTGATGCACAAATTTTATTTGGATTCGCACTTAAGTTTGGATACCATGCATACCTATAGCTAAGTGGAAATACACTAGTGGGCAAAAAAAAATTTTTTTTTCGTCTAAAATAAAAAAAATAGGTGGATTAGATGGTATTCAACGTGCAAAATAAGAATCAGCTTTTACTTTTATTTCTATCACGCGTCGATTATTTTTATGGGCATGACTACTATGACCCCGCCTTTAGGCAGTCACACTTGCATAACTCGAGAACAGTTTGTCCAATTAAAATAAATTGAACTTTAATATATAGCGACCTAAATTGTCTTTGAGCTGAATTTATATAATTTTTTCCAGTTAATATTTCCGTAGTTATTCGGTAATTACTAACGAAAATTTTAAAATTTATTTTTTTTGAAAAGTGGTGAAAATTATGATCCATAACTCTGAAATTCTTGCGCGAAAGAAAAATAATGTTGATGTACCTTGAAGACAATTTTCGTATGCATCTTTTGATGTATCACTTATCAAAATCGTGTAAAGGGTTCTTGAGTTATAGCCTAAGATTGACAATCCATTCTCGAATTTTATAGTGTGACCGCTGAATAAGGTGATGATATTAGTCATGCACATAAAAAAAATCAGTTCCCGATAGATAAAAGTGAATGCAGATTCTTGTTTAACTCGTCAAAATCCACCTAGTCCACCTATTTTTGTTTCAAGAAAAAATAAAAAAAAAAAATTGTATGTATCATGGGTATTTTTACTTAACTGTGAATAAAATTTAGATTTCTGCATCAATTTTGTAGATACATGCCTTGTTTTATTCGCAGCATTACTAGCTTTAAGATAAAGATGATAAACTGTAACATTTTCTATGTTTTAATTTATTAAAAGAAATTTTAGTAACAAAAAAAATCTAAAATTTAGCATGAAAATGATTTTTTTCGGACACTTATTTCAAATTAACTCCGAAACTATTGAGAACATAAAAAAATTAAGTTTGGGGAATTTTAAGATATTTTTAGGTGTATCATTTTGATCAATCGTACACACCGTTCTTTAGTTATGAGGAAATATATTAGACACGCCCATAAAAAAATTCAGAACAGATGGAAAAAAAAAAACTGAAAGCAGATTCGTGTTTACTACATCAATATACATTAAATCCAACTATTCGTCTATGGGGGAGGATTTTTTTTGTTGACAAGTGATATTAGCCAAATAGCAAATAAAATTGGTCGAACTCGTTGTGTGGTCAGTAATTATCTTCGTAATCCATCCAATTATGGAAAAAATATGAAGGGAGGTACCTATACTGTTCTTTCGGCTGCAGATAGAAAAGCAATTATCAGAAGTGCTTCAAATCCCAAGATTCTGCTGCTAAAATCACTGGCGTTAAAGCAAGCTCAGAAAAGTAAAGCGTGTAATACAGAAAGCTAGTTGTTGTTGTTGTAACAGCTACAGTTACATATTTCTAATCGGGGGGTTCTGCTTGAAGGTCAAGGCCAAAAAATTGTGCCACTTCTTCAGGATGAGTCCACAAATCCATAGGACTGAGTGAAGTGGGGTTGGCCGGACAACTAAATATGTGGTGGGTGTCATGGGGACCCTGTCCACATGCTGGGCATATATTAGGGACGGCACGGTCTATGCGAGACCAGTAGGCATTGAGCCTGTTGCTCCATCCCGACCTTAGTTGTGCCAGAACAACTCTTGTCTTCCGCGGCAGGCTCTTCTCATTTTCTGCGATAGGCGGTGGGCGGCCTCCAAGTACGACATTCATGCGGTAGCTTGCAACCGCGGAATTTGTGGCGTCTCTATGAATGTCGTTCAAAGCTGCCATATACGAGGTACGATCAAAAGGATCCTGCACATACCTTTGTATGTTCTCCTCGTATATGCGAAGGTCTTTTCTGACATGCCTCGGGGAGTCTCCAACTGTGTGATGTCGAAGTTTGGATGACTTCTCCGATGACATCCCAGAAGGAACTGCTGACTTAACATCGCGTTGTGTTCCTTAACTGGAAGAACCTTCGTTTCCTCGTGTAGATGGTGTGGTGAGGAGATTTATAAACAGCCTGTTACGGTTCTTAAGGCTGCATTTTGGCAGCTTTGAATATTTCTCCACTGCGTGTCACTCAGCGAAGGAGTCCACACTGGAGCAGCATAATTTATCACTGACCGACCAATCATCTTATATATAGCCAATAAGGTTTCTTTATCCATACCCCAAGTGCTGCCGGCAAGCGCTTTGAGGACCTTATTTCTACTTCGCAATTTATGCGTGATTGCAGTGGCGTGAGCTGAGGAGGTAAAGAGGCTATCGAAAGTGACCCCCATGATCTTTGGGTGGTTCACAGTCGGAATTTGGACTCCATCGACTACGATGCCTAGGTTCATTTTTACCTCCTTCGTCCAGGTGGTAAAGAGTGTTGCTGTCGACTTCGCTGGTGACAATTTCAAGCTACGCGCAGTGAAGAAATTGTGGATTTCAGTGAGATAACCATTTACCAAACCACATAGGTCATCAACATTATGGCCAGTCGCCGTAATGGTGCAGTCGTCCGCATAGGATATCACGTCAACTCCTGGTGGAGGCGCTGGGAGTTTCGAGAGGTAGAAATTAAACAAGAGTGGCGACAGGACCCCGCCCTGAGGAACTCCTTGTTTAACTCTACGAGGTTTTGAACATTTGTCTCGAAACTCAACGAACGACTGACGGCCACTCAAATAATTCACTATCCATCTCTTCAAGTTGTTTGGCATTGTGGACTGCAGGATGTCCTGGAAGAGAGTAGCGTGACTGACGGTGTCAAAGGCTTTTGACAGGTCAAGTGCTACGAGGATAGTCCGTTCACATGGCCTCTGCTGGTTTAAGCCATGTGCGATTTGAGTGGCTACGGCGGTTAATGCTGTGGTGGTGCTATGCATCTTACGGAAACCATGCTGATGACGAGCTGCTGGTAGGTGACAGGTCAGCTGGGGGAGGAGAAGGGCCTCGAGAGTCTTCGCGACAGGTGACAGGAGGGAAATTGGCCTGTATGATTGTCCCTCATTCGCATTTTTCCCGGGTTTTAAAATCGGGATGACTCTACCCATTTTCCAGGCATTGGGTATGACCAGGCTTCTCACTGACAGGTTAAAAACCATTGTCAGGTACTCAACTCCCCGCTCGCCCAGGTTCTTAAGCATCAGCATGGAAATTCCATCTGGACCAATCGCCTTGGATGGCTTGGCGTTGTTGATGGCCTCTGCAACTTCAGTTGGCGTGAATAGTTGTGGTATGTCCGTGACTAGAAGGTTGTGAAGTTTGCGAACAACACTTCGTTTAAACTGTCGGCAAAAGGCACGCGAGCATTCCTTAGGGTCGGTAATGGTGGTGTCTGCAAACTTAATCGCAACCCTATCATCCTTCTTCTTCGGGTTCGAGAGAGATCGAACAGTTGACCACAACTTACCAACTCCTGTGCTCAAGTTGCAGTTGTTTAAATGATCTAACCATTTTTCCGCTTGTCCTCATTTACCAACCTGCTGATGTCACGGTTCAGCTGGGCGATCCTAGGATCGTCAGGGTTGGTAGTTCGGATGTCATCACGTTCGTCTGCGAGTCTAGCAGAAAGCTAGTAATCTTAAACGATTAAAAATTAAAAATAAGACAAAAAATAATAAAAATTCGAATATGGCAAAAATGCAAATTTTTATTTTTTAATCATAAAGATAAATTTGTTGCAAAAAAAAAATAAGATAAATTTCATTCAAATTGTTTCATAAATGTTTTTTTTTTTTTTTTTGTTTATTCACAAATTGGTAAAAATAGTCATTTACAAGTTACATAGAAAAATTAAAATTAATTAAAAAATTAATTAATTAAAATTGATTTTTTTAATATTTCTATGTAATTGAGTTTTTTCACTAATTTGTGAATAAAATCAACATTTATGCATTGATTGGAATGAAATATTTCTTGTTTTATTTCCAAAAAATTTATCTTTATGATTACAGAATAAAAATTTTAAGTTTTGAAATTTTCGAATATTTATTATTATTTTTTTTTTTTATTAAAAAAGAAACTAAAAAATAACGTGGCTAAAAATGGGGTAAAAATTTATTTCGACTTGAATATCTCTTAAACTAAAAGAGATAACCTACATATGTAAACTTATTTTTTGTAGAGATTTACAAGGACTTTCTAAATAATATTGCTGCAAGAATCATATAATTATATGAATCCGTTAAAAAGTTATATACAGTGTTGGAAAAAATAATAGGGACACTCAAATTGTTCAATATAATCTTACTTTTTTAAAAACTATTCCATAAATATTAAAAAGTTTATACAGTTAAGGAAAAAACTCTACATACACCCTATGATTTTGAAATTTAAATGCATTGTTGATGAAAATAGAAAAAAATTTATATATCAATTATAGTTTAAATAATATTTAAGGCTATCTGAAAAAAAAAAAATGAATAGCATAGAAGTTACTAGCATTAAACATAAAAAAAAGTCTACATACAGTGTGGTAGCTCCTAAAATGAAACAGAAAAATTGTAACAAAGAAAGGAAAAAACACGTTAGTTTTTCTAAATTGCTTCATTTTGCAAACCTTACTATCATTCAAGTGCAGAAAGAAATTATTAAAGCAAGTTTTCTTTGAATTTTATTCTTTGAAAATGGAAAATAGAAAAAAATAAGTTTGAAATTTAGTGGTAAAAATGCGTAGTGAAAATAAATCATAAGGTGAAATTGGAAAAATATTAAAACCAAGTCGGTCGACTGTTCCAACCATTATTAGGAACTATGAAGGCACAAATAGTACCGAAAATAAGCCACGATTGGGGATGCCTAGGAAGCTTTCAAGGAGCGATGTAAGCAGTATCCTTAAAGAATTAACCAAGAACCAAAAATTAGTGCTCCAAAATTGGCGGAATACCTTGAAAGGCATTCTAGTGTTACTGTCACACCCAGAACAATAATAAATGTATTACATGACAACGGTTTTAGAAGCAGAACGGCACGCAAAAAGCCATTAATTTCAGCAAAAAAAATCGTCAACTTCGCCTTGCAGCTCATTTAAATAAGGATATGAGTTTTTAGAAATCTGTTATATTCACCGACGAAAGTAAGTACAACATTTTTGAAAAAAATATAGTGAAACATGGTGGAGGAAATGTTATGGTTTGGGGAGCTATGGCGTGATTGGGGGCGGGTCGTTTGGTTTTTGTCGAAAGTAATATGGACCGGTATCAATATAAGAACATATTGGAACAAAATCTAAAGGCGTCTGTTGAAAGCTTGGGCCTGGGAAATCAATGGATTATCCAGCAAGACAACGATCGCAAGCATACTGCGCACGTTGTTCGAGACTGGCTTCTATATCATGCGCCAAGACAGCTAAATTCACTACCCCAGTCACCAGGTCTTAACCCCATTTAGGATATTTTAGAAAATTGGTGCGAAAATATGACATCAGAAGTCGCAAAACTCTCAAAACCGCTCTTAATCGTGCCTGGACAGAAATAACACCCGATATCACCGAGAATTTGGTTATGTCCTTGCCACGCCGATTTCAAACAGTAATTGATGCCCAAGGTGGTCCAAATAAATACTAATTTTTTATTTTTTATTTGTTTATGTACAAAATTTTTAATTAATATTTATATTTTCTGGCTGTATATTGACTTTTGACTTTTTTATACCCTTCACCACAGGTGTAAAGGGTATATATAAGTTTGTCATTCCGTTTGTAATTTCCACAATTTTCGTCGGAGAGCAAAAAAGTTTATATTTTCGGAATCCTTGTAAGAAGCGATGACGATTGGACCATGTCCGTCCGTCCGTCCGTCCGACCGTCCGTCCGTCCGTGTGTCGGTTGAAATGGCGTTTATGAAGCCCACCGATAACTGACATATATAATATGTATGTCAAACGATCGGAAATGCTTTCGAGAATTTTGCTATTGGAATTCAGCAAGATAGGTTCATACAATGCGGAGATATGTTTAAAAAACCGGTTTTTTGAACCGGTTTTCCAGTTTCTGAAGCCTCTGTATACACTACGGACTTCGTTTTTACAAAGAATTCTCGGAAATTTTTTTCTGAATTTTTGTTCTGAAAAAATGAAATAAATCGGTTCAGTAATAACTGAGATATCGGACAAAACGCATTTTTTATTTTTTGAAGCCTTGGTTTAAGCTATAGATTTTTATTTTTATACAGATCGGTCACAAATATTTTTATAAAATTTCAGTTTTTTGAATCAGGAAGATCGGTTTATAAATGGTGGAGATATGCTTTAAAAACCGGTTTTTAGAATCGGTTTTTTAGTTTCTGAAGCCTTTGCATACACCAGGGACTTCGAATTTTTAAAGGGGGCTCGAAAATTATTTTCTGAATTTTTGTTCTGAAAAAATTAAATAAATCGGTTCAGTAATAACTGAGATATCGGGGAAAACGAATTTTTTATTTTTGAAGCCCTTGTTCAAGCTATAGATTTTTATTTTTATATAGATCAGTCATAAATATTTTTATAAAATTTCGGTTTTTTTAATAAACCAAATTCGTTCATAATCAACAGAGTTATGGCCCAAAAACAAATCTGTTAAGAATATAAATACACCAACAAACATGTATATTAAGCATTGTAATGACTATTAGTGACGTTTTTTGTTTTTTGTATAGACAAGTAGTTTAGTTATCAACAGCAGTAATATGATGAATAACAGTGTTGTTGTTGTTCGTTGTATATGCAGTCTGTACAAAAATAAATAGATATGGAATTGTAGTTGTTTATTTTTAAAAACTAAAACATATCTGTTAAGAATATACATAAATACATACACAAACATGTATATTAAGCATTGTAATGACTATTAGTGACGTTTTTGTTTTTTGTATAGACAAGTAGTTTAGTTAGCAACAGCAGTAATATAATGAATAACAGTGTTGTTGTTGTTCTTTGTGTATTCAGTCAGTTTGTACATACAAAAGTAAATATATATGGAATTGTTGTTGTTTCTTTTTTAAAAGC
The DNA here is from genome assembly GCA_951394005.1 of Protophormia terraenovae. Classification (NCBI taxonomy): domain Eukaryota; kingdom Metazoa; phylum Arthropoda; class Insecta; order Diptera; family Calliphoridae; genus Protophormia; species Protophormia terraenovae. The sequence goes on along the minus strand of OX596074.1, from coordinate 64,269,930 downwards.
AAAGCCTGTTATGATTGTTTTTTTTTCATATTCAAATTTTCGTAGTTTGAAAAAAATTTAGATTTAGAAAATATGCAAGCATACGTTAAGGCGAAAATTTTATTAATTGTCGGTAATATGGTAATATGATGTCGATAAGATGGTAATATGGTGAAGGGTATCAAAGATTCGGCACAGCCGAATCTTTTTTCAATTTCATTTATTTTATTTTTCTTTTTGAAAAGTCCTTACAACGACAAAATCAAAGGGTGTATGTAGAGTTTTTTCCTTAACTGTACATAAAATTAAATAACTTCAAATAGTTTAACTTATTTTTTTTAACATTACAACCATTTCCAAATACTTTTTTCAATACTTGGTTGAAGATCCTTTCATTTTTATAACCTCCTGAGAACTGCGATTCATAGATCCCACAAGATTCGCACATACATACCTCGGGCGGAATTGAGTACCAGGTTTCTTGAATTTTTTCCCACAACTCTTGTTTATTTTTTGATTTAAAGCTACCAATTTTATTTTTGAGGACTCCCCAGAGATGCTCAATGGGATTTAAGTCCGGTACTTGGGACGGCCACTCCATTACAGGCACCTCATTCTGCTGAAACCACGTTTTGACGCTTCTAGCGGAATGCTTGGGATCATTATCCTGCATTTTAGTGGCATTTAATCCTCAGCAAATGGAAGCATTTAATTCTGGAGAATGTCTATATAGTCAGCAGCATTCATTTTTCCCTGAATCCAAATTATTGGACCAACTCCAGAGGCCGAAAAACATCCCCATAGCATTATAGAACCACCACCGTGTTTGACGGTTTTTTTGGTATATTTTGGATCAAATTCAGCATTTGCAGGACGACGTACAAATGATTTTCCGTCAGATCCAAATAAATTGACTTTTGTTTCGTCTGACCATAGTACGTTGTTCCTGGCAAATTCCAACCTTTTTTGTATGTTTTTCTTGCTCAACACACAATTCATTTTTAAGACTTCTTGATGACATAAAGGGGTTATTTTTGGAAAGTCGAACTGAACGTTGGTCAAAACGCGCTGACGTTTTACGCTTTCTACCTCTAGTTTCATGACTTTTTTTCGAATGAATGGCATTGAATACTTTAGTTTTGGAACACTTCATTATCTGTGCAATTTTTCTAATTGATAACCCGTCCGAATTTAATTTAAGAATAAAATTTTTTCAGGTTCAGTACAATGAACACCACGACCCATTTTCAAATTTATAAATCATTAACACGAAACCAATATGATTAAATTAATCACATAAACTTTGCTTTACGGATTTTTAATATGTTTATGTTAAAAATAATAATTTTTATTGACTAATGGTAATTTTTTGTAGTGCGTCCCTATTATTTTTTCCAATTGAAATTACAACTTCACTGATTTTTTTTGCAAATAAATATAAAATAAAAGCGCAAAAGAGAAAAAGTAAACAAATAATGAAATTCCGTTATTTTAGGAGCAGTTAAATAGCGGGACCCCCAAAAAAAACTTAATATAAAGAAACTGCATCTGTTTGTGAAAGTAAGGGTCGTCCCTATTATTTTTTTCCAACACTGTAAATCTAAAGTTGGTACTTTAAAAACATTTTAAATTTTTTGGGTTTTTCTTTCCAAAAAGGTGGAAATATTTATTCAGTGATAAAATTAGTTTTTAGTTCTGAGCTATATCATTTTTTTTAATGTTTTCAAAAGAAATCTTGATGTAAATGCGTGTAAAGTAAATCCGGAGGAGTTTGGGACAAAGATCTGCCCACGAGCCCAATCCAAATTTTGTCAATTTTGGAAATTTTTTTTCTTGTTTTTGTTATGCTCTCAAATCGCAAAGCTGTGATCGACTTAAAACTATTTTAATTTTTTACCCCTATATGTAAGGTATATACCCAAAAAGTATTTTCTGACGGAGGCCCCTATAACGACAGGGTGACTATTTCAATGGAAAAAAGTCAATTTTTGAAGGAAGCTTTCCCCGAACTGGAATTTTTGGTATTTCGGAATAAGAAAATGGGAATCTATTTATTTTCTTCTTTTAAGAACAATTTTTTTCATATTGCACTAAAATTTCACAATAATAGCTTAATTAATGTAGATTTTATTTAAGTACAAAAATTTTTCGTTTTTTCATTAATTTTTGTATTGGGTACCTCCAGCAGTAATAACAAACTCGTTAAGTTTTTTATATGGGAAATTCTTTTGTAAAAATGATTTTGCAGCTGTTCCAGCGATACAAGTTATGGTAGCCACGGTATCTATAAGACCTATGAGACTCATATCTAAAATATTCACTCTAACATAAGGTCTGATGTCATTATTTATATTTTCAATAGCATTTAGAGAACATACCAAGGACTTTCTGCTCTTCATAACATTTCTCCAATACTTTCGGTATCTTAAAGTATTACGTTTTGGGGTCTTGGGTTTAATAGTGGACAATGAAAAATTCTCACAAAATATATTTTTGCGCAGATCGTAGTATCTAGCAAGAGTTTCATGATATGGTAAAATCGGTTTTAGTATGGGTTTATTTTCACACAAATAAAAATTCGTAGTTTCTGAAGTTTGAGTTGAGATGGATTTCGACAAAATTATTTTTTGGAGCGCTTCAAGTTTCCCTGGTTCTGACACTAAGGGCAATTGGACTTGAAAATATTTTCTGGCCCGCAAGCGTAACAGAAGATGGTTCTATTTTCTAAGCAATCAGTAAACTTGTGGCCCATTTTCCTACAATTCCAACAAAGCATGTTTTTTAAATCTCTAATCTCTGAAATATCTTCTAATATGTTTTCTTCGCTAGCTTTATATTCCAGTTCACTAATTCGGTGGTTTATTGCTGTATTTTTCCAAATCGATATTCAAAACTTCTCTACTCATTACCAAATGACGTAGATGAGCTACTATTTTTATATCTTAAATTGCGTTTCAATGTTTCTACTAAATCTATCTCTAATAATTGATATCTCATCGAATCTTTCGCCTATTAACTGCTTACGATCTCTTATTATCTCTCTTATGTCATATCTGTAACCAAAGCCGAAACAACATACAAAAATGTCCCTACAGGAAAGTTTGATGAACTACCATCGAACCTAATATTCCAATTATTTATTACACTGGCTACTTTACTGCTATTTGCGAGTGCTATTGCAGAAATAGAATCATTGCGATTTAAGTTTGAAATATTATGATTTGAATTTGGACTATAGCTTTCATTATCTGGATTATTATCATTATTTAAAAAATTTGGATTAGAATATTGAGGGTTATGGTATGAAGCACGACGAGAATTGGCGGAGAATAAATCCTGAAGAAAATCTGGTTGAACTCTAGGGTGATCGACGCGGTTTTCCAACCGGTTTTTTCAGTCAATGTGCTGTCGGTTTTTTCAAAATGTTCATTTTTCGAATGTCGAATAGACCGGTTTTTTTAAACACAAAAAACCGGTTTTAAAAATAGCATTTTATTTCCGAAAATATGTACTAAATAGTGATATTTGAATTGAAATTTAGGAATAATTTTTTAAATATTCATAAAGACTGATTTCTTATGTTTTAAAAATACAGTTTAAATCTAAATTGGAATTTATTCTTTAATATTAAACAAATAAATAATTAATAATTATCCTGTATTACCCAATTTAATTTTTTTGATCCAATATTTCCTTTATTTTTTAAAGGTGTTGTGTTAAAAAAGTTTTAACTGCAGAATCGTTTCAACTGAGACAGGCTTCCATATTAAGCCATGGTTTCTGTTTATGCTAACTAAAATTTAGATGATTTTTTTCTACAATTTTGAAACATAATTATCTTCTAGTCATCTAGATATATAATTTGCTTAGCTCCCAGAAGACATAGAAAATTAAAATTCGGCTTACTTATAACCCTATTCGTCCTACAAATCCTATCGGAGCCATATTTTGAAATCTCTATCAAGGAGCGAAAATAAGTGGATCTATATATATGGATTTATATATATCTTTCCTAAGCATTGTTTTCTCTCCAGAGCTTTCTGTAGCTCCCAGACGACGTAAGGAACTAAAAATCGGATAACTTATAAAACTATTCGTTCAACAAAAAAGTCTGTTTTGGTATTAAGAACTTTTGAGTTGCTATACTTATTGTTTGCTCTCCAAATCCTATCGAAAACTGATTCTGTATTTCGGCCAGGGAGCGCATTTACAACGATTTTTTTTATTTTGAAAGGTTTACGAATTTAAAACTTTAATCAATATTATTCCAATAAATTTTAACGGTTTCAAATAATTGACTTCGATTAGGGAGAGGAAGGTGTCTATATGTTGTTCATATTTTTTTCTATTAATTTTCGGATTTGTTTGTGCATATTTTCATTATTATATTATTTTTCCTGACATTGTCAGGCTTTTACGCTTGTATTTAATAAATTTTAACTTAATTATAAGAATTATTGATTTTTTTTAAAGAAATGTAGTCTTTTGATATAAGTATTAACTTCTGCAAAAAACCGGTTAATCGGTTTTTTCTGAATTTCAAAAAGTGCAACCGGTTTTTTTAAAATACTAACTATTCGAACTATTCGAAAACCGGTTTCTCAAAAAAGTCGAATAATCGATCACCCTACTGAACTCTATTTAAATTGACTTGTTCTAATTTCTGAGAGAGTTTCTATAGTCTTATAAATTTTTGCAATTTCCTTACCTAAATCAATACGATCTTCTAAAGAAGCATTGGCGTTCATTGTAGTAGACTTGTTATCATTTGATAACTCAGGTACTACATTATTTGTAGTTAAAGACATATCGGACAATACGGAGACTTTTCTAAAAATGACATCAAATAGTTTTGATGAAAAGTATGAAGGCATCTTGTAGAAATTAAGGTTTGAGCATTGTCGAAAGATTTCGAACAAAGAGAGCAAATTGAATTAGGTGTCTGTGACATTCCTATTTATATGTTTCAAAATTATTTATTCATTAATAATATACAAAGTTAAGATAGTAATAATAAATAGGGTATTTTTGAATTAGAAACTCTTTTCTAGTCGACACAAAAAGTAATTAAATATTGGATAACTAATTTAAATTAGTCGACACATAAAAGGTAGTCAAATATTGGATAACAAATTTGCTTTAATAACAGCTAAACCAAAAATTATACTCCAAATAGGCTACTGTTAAATGTCGATTATTTTACTGTGGTGTCGCACATATAGCTATTAAAAAAATAATAATAATTGTGGTGGATATTGAATATACAATTTATTTTCGTTTACGGACAAGTCAATGTTCTGTAATTATAAAAGACGGACTCAAAAGCAGACTATAAAACGGAATCTAATATATATATATATATATATATATATATATATATATAAGAGTAACGTGACTGACTAACTGACTGATTCATCAAACGCTTCAAGCTAGAGGGACGAAATTTGGAACGTAAGTAGATCTCCTATCATATAGATCCCCTAAGACGGGATTTTTGGAAATTCTGATGTTTAGGGGGTAAAAACGGGTAAAATCGGTATATATTATATCTCCCAAACTAATAAAGATACAACAAAAGTTGAATAGTTATCGTTATTCATTTAAAAAATAGTCGGACAAGGGTCTGGTACTTTACTGAAAATCAGCTGTTTTAGGAAGAAAATGGGTAAAAACTTTATTTTGGTACTTTTTTGGCACCATATGTATCTTTTAAACCAAACAACATACAGATAAAATTTATATAGTATTCATAACTTATCAAAAAATGACAAATAAAAATTTGGTACTTTTTAGAAATTCGAACGTTTAAGGGATAAAAATCGTACCTATTTTTGATACTTTTTTCATAAAATATTTTTTTTATATTTATTAACATAAACATATGCGTATTTTAATATGGGATCCCATCAGAATTTTGAAATTAATTGGAATACATTTTTTATTATATCCATGGGGGTAAAATCGGGAAATTACATTTTATTCAAACTCAATAATTAATTTTCAATTATATTAAACCTAGAAACATGAAATTAAGTAAATGTAGTCCTATGTGGATAAAAATTCACAAGATTGGAATTTGTGGTACTTAAAGATACATTGTCTTGTGGGTAAGAATTCACACAAGACCATGTTTTTTTTTTTTTGTTCTAATGGTACTTTTTTAATTTCCTGCAATATTTAACCTAAAAACATGAAATTAAATTTAAATGGTCCTATGTGGGAAAGAATTCACAAGAGGGGTGTTTTTGATACTTTTTTGTTCTTCTAATGGTACCTTTTGGATTTTTTATAATTATTTGCGGTCCACACGAGCCTTTTTCATGCTCGCACATTGAACAAAATGTTGTGCGCACATGCATTTGGATAGTGTGGACCCAAGTTGTTCATGTTTTGTTCTTGTTCGCACACCGTTGTTCGCACAATTGTTCGAGCAACCATGTCTACACTGACGGCAAACAAAAAATTATGACGTTTTGTTCTTCTGCAAACAAGAAAAAGGCTAGTATAGACGGTACGTTATGAACCTAGAAACATGAAATTAAGAACATGTGGTGCTAAGTGAATGAGAATCCATAAGATGGGACTTTGTGGTACTTTTTTGTTCTTCTAATGTAATTTTTGAATTTTCTGTAATATTTAACCTAGAAACATGAAATTAAAAATATGTGGCCCAAAATAGGTGAGGATTCACAGGGGGACTTTGTAGTATTTTTTTGTTCCTCTAATTGTGCTTTTTGATTTCACTATAATATTTAACCTAGAAACATTTAATGATATGTGGTCCTAAATGAATGAGAACCCATGAGAGGACTTTGTGGTACTTTTTTGTTCTTCTAATGGTACTTTTTGAATCTCCTGTAATATTTAACCTAAAAATATGAAATTAAATATACATGATCGTATGGGAGGGGTCTTAATGGTACTTTTTTGTTCTTTTAATGATACGTTTTGAATTTTTTTTAATTATGAACCTAGAAACATGAAATTAACCCATTTCCAACCGCTGTTGCGTTTTTGCATCAGTAACTTTACCTATACCGTAACTAATTTAGTTTAAAATTAATGATAATGTTTTATATATATAGCGGATCAAAAAAAGGTCTATAAAATAGGCCTTTTTTTAAAATTTAAATACTCATTGGAAAAATTTTACAAAATATCTCGAATAACCTTTCAAACAATAGCCAAGATATCAAAAAATATGAAACTATTCACTTGTTGACAAATAATTTAGGGAGACAGAAACACCAAGCTCCCAAAAATTGGTGTTGCGAAAACGCATCAGTGGTCAATTAGGGGTAGTGTGATTTAGCTACATTACGCAAGGTGGCGCACTGAAAATATAGAAATTTTTAAGGTAATATTGTATTTTAAAATTATGCAAAATAATTAAGAAAAACTTTTTTACTCTAGCCTTGTATTGTACATAATTTATGACTTATGTAGTAAAAAATAAGCAATTGTCAGCAAATTACAAGTGGTTATATTTTTTACAATCATTGAGGACAAAGAAAAATAATTTCCAAATGATCGACGCTACCTGAATATGAAGTGTATTTTGTGAAGGATGCTATTTGATTGAATATGATCACAAAAATTCAAGGATTTACCTGAAAAATGTCGAAAACTGATGAATGAAACCAATAAAATTATGTAATTTATTGCTAAATTTTTTCTTAAAAAAGGTATAATAAATTTTCTTCAAAGGTCATAAAATTTGATAAAGAAAAAAATAATATTTGCAATTTTTATGATTACATATTATTATTTTTTATTCAAACTATTTAAAGATTTTAAAACCAATGTGAATAGGTAAAATTTCATAATTTTCGAAACAGCCTTTTTCTATAAAAGACTATTATACTCTCTTCTCAAAGTGATAGTTCATTTTGGGTTTTCAACTAAATGAGATTAAGAGGATATCAAAATATGAACAAAATAAAATCTCCAAAGATATTCAAGGTATAATAAAGGAAAAATCTGTGAATAAATGCGCACGGATAAATGAAAGCAAACAAAAATTTTCCTTAGTCATTTGAAAATTGGTACATTAACCCAATTTACAAATCCTGTTTCAATTGGAATGCATCTTATTATGAGCCACTGCATTTGGTACATTACCAGTATTTATGATTTTACAAATATTCTGCAAGAATAACAGAATCGATTTACGTAACATTTGTGTTTGAAGCACAACGTGGTAAGGCAGCCTGTACGAAGGATCAAAATGCTTTCCCGGCCACCGTATTGAAATCATAATCGAGATGATGCGCAAATTGATAATCGAATGCAATGTACATTACGTTCCCAATGCTTTAACGTGTGACATATTTTATTTAATATAAAATCTATTTTACACATTATATGAAATTATTTAATCTTACACCGTAAGTTCTTTAACGTTTTTACGTCATTATTTATCATTTACGCTTTAACGTGTGACATATTTTATTTAATATAAAATCTATTTTACACATTATATGAAATTATTTAATCTTACACTGTAAGTTCTTTAACGTTTTTACGTCATTATTTAGTTGCCTTAAATTTCAATTGGAATGGTCCACCTCCAATTTTTTTTGTTCACACTTAACATATTTAACATACAATTTGTAAAATAATCACAAAACTAAATTTAAATGACAAGTAAAACTCACTTTGCCATACAATTTGTTTAAACGTTTTCTTCTTATATGTGCGAAACAACATACCCCTAATTGACCATTGATGCGTTTTCGCATACCATATTTTTTTAATTTATCTTAACGGGATCGGGTAGTGGTAAGAAATGGGTTAAGGACATGTGGAGCTAAGTGAATGAGAATCCATAAGAGGGGACTTCGTGGTACTTTTTTGTTCTTCTAACGTACTTTTTGAATTTTCTGTAATATTTAATCTAGAAACATGAAATTAAAGATAAAGTTTTTTAATTATAAGGTAAAATTCTTTAAACTGATATTCAGGTTAAACAGTTATTACAGCATAAGGTAAAACATATCACAAAAAATACATTCTGAAGTTTTCAGGAACATTGGAGAAGGATAATTTTTAAATCACGGAAGGTTACAAGTGAAAAAATTGTTTAGTTTAGTATCAGTTAGATGAAATTTTATGGAAATATGTATAACAGAGAAACTTTCGTTGATATTAGCAGTAAAAAAGGATAATTTAACCCTCAACTGAGCTTGGAATCAGCATATTTTTAAACGTACATATTCTTAAATATTTGTAAAGTAAATTTTATCAATAATAAAAGCTGTTTTCGCGTACTTTCCAGCTAAATTTATCCAGAATCTTTTTTTGAGAGAGATTAAAAACCAAAATATTCTCAAATTGCCAAATATATAAAAAAGTACACGAACAACATTTTGCATACATTTGCAGGTTTTTGTTTGTAACCCGTAGTCCTCACCTAACATAAAATATTTAACATTAACACTAACATCATGTTAATGGTAAATGTAGACCGTTCAACTTGATGTTAAAGCCCAAATTACAATTTCGTGTGTGCTGCCATAATCAGCTGATTATTTAGAATGCACTGTTTGTCATGGTGTTGATTACATTTGGTCAGCAGCAGTTTGCAGTGCTGTTTCATTTAGCCCTGTTTCTAAATTCACTGCGCTGCATTCAGATTGAGAGCGAGGCAAAGAGAGTGAGCAAATAAATGAGAGGCTAAAATACACAAGTAGAACAAAGCTAGATGGTGGTTGTAAATTGTGGCTGCTTAAGCCCAAATTGCAATAGCGGCAAAAGTCACCGTCATTTGCCTTTATGTAAGTTTGAAGGGCCTCTGCGCTCATACAACATATGATATATAAAAATAGTTTAATTCTGCATAAAATATGGTTTATTTAAAATGTTTTTTAGTTAAAATAATTTTTCTTTCATTAACCTTATTAGGTTAGGTTAGAAAGGGTGGCGTATTCACGCCTACACCCAGAGGCCAAACGGCCCATTGTGATCCCTTTATGATAGAAAAATAGAAATATACGAGGATAAATAAGAAATATACAAGAGATACAAAGAAGAAAAAGTGGAACCTATACCCAATCAATCAGTTATGATTGTTCCTAAGCCATTTTATTCCCATTACAAACCCTATGAGGTTGACAAGTCCTTTGCCATTAACCTCACCTAGTTCATGTAGTGTGTGGCTCCCAAACCACTTCAACCTATTACGCTGAAGCCCTACGCAGTGACAGAGTATGTGCTCTACTGTCTCTAGCTCCTCAACATCATCGCACGTTCTACAAAAATCTGATGTGCCAATGTCCCACTTACTCATCATATTCCCTATTGAGAAATGACCCGTAACCATACCTACTATGATTCTAAGACTACCACGACTCATACCTAGAAGATGCTTGGAATCTGCCAGTTTTAAGCTAGGCCATAATGCTCTAGAAACTCTGCAGTCCGATCTGTCACTCCAGGCACGATTCGTGTTGTCCAGAGTCCACTCCCTTATGGCCCTAAAGAAGGACCCAATTGGAATCTTAACAGATGACTCTATGAAAGATCTATCTAGCTCCGAGCCACTGCGAGCTAGCTCATCGGCTATTTCGTTGCCAAGAATGTCACAATGACCAGGAACCCAACAGAGTCTCATCATATAGGAATCCATTAACCTTCTCAATTCCCTTCTGCACTCAAGTACTAATCTGGACCTAACAAAATGACTAGTCAGAGCCAATAACGCTGCCTGACTATCAACATAGATAGTAATCTCAGACCCTCTTTCAACATTCCCCTCAATCAAGCCTAGAGCCTTATAAATGCCAAGAATCTCCGCCTGAATGACACTACAACTGTCAGACAATTTGTAGGATCGTCTGATATCAGTTCCCATAAAGTATACACTTGCACCAGTGCCAACTTCCATCTTCGAACCGTCTGTGAAGACCGCACACCCTCCATAGAGCTTTTCTACTCCATCACAGAGGTCCCTGCTAGGTAACACCAAAGCGGGAGTCGCCCCGAAGTCAATCGTAGTCCCGACATAATCCGTAGGCTCAGCCACGGATAGTGTCCGACCGTTGAATTTGACTTCATCTAGTATGCTGACGTGCCCCGCTCTAGAGGTACCTAATAATCCCAGTTCCTTTAATCTAAATAGGCCGCGGACAGCCATACCCCTCACAAATTCCTCAATTGGAAGAAGGTGGAGGATGATGTCCAGCGCCGCTTGAGGTGTACTTCTCCTGGCACCTGAGATGCCAATTGAAGCACACCTCTGAACTTTAGAGAGAAGGTTCTTGTACGTTCCTTTACCCAATACCTTCCACCAGACTCTACATCCATAAGTAAGAATCGGTCTATCAACCGAAGTGTAAATCTAGTATACAACTTGCGGCCTAAGGCCCCTATTCTTACCTATAGAGTTTTTGCAGGTGTAATAGGCATAGAGTCCCTTCTTGACCCTCTCCTGGGTGTTTCTCCTCCAAGACAATTTACTGTCCAAGTACACACCCAGGTATTTGGCCTCACTTGACAATGCAAGCTCAATCCCGTTCAATACTGGCAAGCTAAAATGCTCGACCTTATATTTCCTAGTGAACAAAACTAGTTCCGTTTTCTCGGGGTTTACCCCTAATCCCTTACTGTTGGCCCAAAGGGACAGATCATGTAAACCTGTCTGCATGATCGTAGATAAAAACTTACCAGAGACCAGTAAAACAACGTCATCGGCGTAGGCCACCATCTTCCGTCCCTTAGCATCAAACTGTCTTAAAATGACGTTCACGGCCAAGAGCCACAGTAGTCACGAGTTTCCTCATACAAGTGCCTCTCATGCTTGAGTTGATGACCCTGCTGCTAAGCATCAGAGTTATCCACTCAACAAGGAGCCTACTTACATTCAGCGAAACAAGTGATTCCTCAATAGCCTCTATCGTGATATTATTAAAGGCCCCTCTATATCGAGAAAAGCTGCCATGGTATATTCCCTCTGCAGCAGACCCTCCGGCCGTGCCGAAGGGTATGTCCAAAAACGGCTTCGCTAATAAATCTTTCCTTTTTACCCAACTTTTTGTTTAAATGAGTTTCTTGGGGAATTACGATTTTCAAAGCCCTATAACTTCCAAACTATTGAATTGCACGTCATTAGTTTCAGCGGTAAAAAGTACTATCAATGATATGACAAGAATCAAAAAGATCGGAGGTGAATCAGGATATTCAATTTATACCAACACATTTTTTTATTCTGAATATGAATTCACTGATATTTCACAAATTATTTTTTTATATCCCAATGAATGATTCTAGGAGGAGAGTTACGATAATTTTTCAAAAGACGGTAAATGCGATGTTTTCCAACGGTTAAATACAAATTTTCCCCTTCACCAGTTTACAAACATAAAAGTTTGGCTTAATCCGAATGCGTGTGAACAAATAACAAAAACATGCCTGGCTGCACTTAAAAGATAATTACAACAACGCGAGATTTCCTCAAAATTCAAAAAAATAAAAATTCCATTTTTCGGAATTTTCCTCGGTTGTGGGAGTTGTGGGATTCCTTTTACAAAAATCTTAAAATTTTCTTCACTATACCATTTCAAATGATAAAGTGAACAATCGCTGGAAATTTCGTTAATATATCTTAACAAACCAAGATTTTATTAGATATGAAATATTTTTAGTTCTCCAAAAAATATATTTTTTTTTTCTATCTAGCTGACATAATTCTTATTCTTAATTACATATAAAAATAATGAAGTCAATATATTTTATATAACCAAAACTACGGCTCTTTAAAGCCTAATATTGCACGAAATATTATCCTTTTTGCGTATTTTAGCACAAACATACCTTCAAACATTGGCTACGGAATCAAATTGTTTATTTATGACTTTTTAACATCCGCAATAGCACAATATTTTTGGAATTTTTAGCGACTTATTTAACTTTAAAGTGGCGTAGTTTTTGGTTCTGTGTGTAATTAATAATTATGTCAGCTGATTGAGAAATTTATTTGAAAAAAAATTAGTCTATAGTTTTTCTGATTTTTTAAATTAAAGGATAACTTTTATAAAATTTATTTTTTGAAAAAACTAAAAATATTTGATATCTAATAAAATCTTGGTTTATAAAGATATGTAAATCTAACCAGACGATTAGAAGTTATTTCCAAAAAAAGAATTGATTCTGCCCCACTACGGATTCGTATAGTGTTCTACGTGTCAGTTGACTCAATCTGTTACATTTACAAACACATACATGTTTATTTAATACGTATTTACTTAAATATCTATTTGAATTAGATTTTAACGTACTCTCACGTAAGTGTCTGCGTTAGGAATCTATTGAGGCTTGATTCTGTTAAAAACTGATTTGTTTACGTTGTTAGCAATGTTGTCAAACGAATCATTTTTTTCTTACAAGTATAAATATGTAACGCAAAAAAGAGGAAAACCACTAAATAAACAAAGAAATAAATAAACTCTGTGTTTTTGCTTACATATGTATGTCACGTTATTAATCTTGTATAATTACAAACATATTCTGCCCGTAAGTAAAAGGTACATAAACATTACATCAACAACCAATGTATAAATAAAATGTTACCAACACAATCTTAAAGTTAAGCCTTTGTTAGCCGAGCGCTTGCATAAAGCGTGAATTAGTTGGTTGTTTATGTTACGTTTCCTCCCGCAAAGTAAACAGCTGAACGTTTATATTGCATGTATTGTAATGCTAACAATTATAAAAACTTCACGTTTATGTGATGTGATGTCTGATTCTGTTGAAAACAGAATTTTCTTGCGTTGTTCCGTGACAGCTGTTAGCAGTGTTGCCAAACAATAACTTTTTTCTTACAAATAAACAAATGCTTAACGAAATAAAAAGGAAAAACCACTAAATATACAAAGAAATAAATGAACAAAAATAATTAAATGCACAAACAATTAAATAGATAAATATTTAGCATGTTTAATTTGCATTTTTAGGCTTTTTCTAGTAAATAATTTAAAATTATTAATTTTGGATAATTGCACAAAATGCTTCCCGTAAATAATCGGAACATCAACATCACATAAACAACCGACTAACCCGGCCTTAAGGCTGTACATCACATTAACTTTAAAAATACACACAAGCTTATGAGACGCTACATCAACATACCCTGCCAACATTTTCTATCGAAATATAGTCTAAAACGTTACTACAAGTAGTTCTTAACAATCGCATATGATATCCTTTTCTTGTCGAAAAAGAGTCACCGTTCGGGAAAAAACGTGCCTCAGTTTTAATAGTTTTTGGATGACACTTTTTAGTGTTTTTTTGAAGTGTCGAATTAGTGTTATTTAGAAGTGTAGAAGAGTAGGAAAGCATCGAAAAATTATCGCTTTTTTATAATAAACATAAATTAAGAAGAAAAATATAGAACAATATGATATAATAAATATACTACATATAACTAAAAAATATTTCATAATATTGAATTCATGTTCACTTCAAAATTAAATATAATATATTAAAAAAACAAAAAAAAAAAAAAAAACGCTGAAATTAAAATGAGTTATTTTCTAATTTAATCTATTTTTTATCCATCACTATAAAAAATTGCATTTAACACTTTAAAAGTTGTACATTTACTGAGCGAATCATATCGTGATCGTTCTCTTTTCTTTGTTCGGGAACATAAACAGTCGCCTAAAGCAAGATTTTTGGATTAAAATTCGATGGTAATTTGTTTTGTTATTGTAATTTGTGTGTTTTCTACATTTTAAAGTCTAAAGGTGACTAAAAAGACACTTTTTAATAGAAGAATAAAAAAAACTCACTTCCAATTGCGATTTTTGACGGATTTTCTTCCAAAATATGTATTTTTTAGGGTAATTTTTTTGGGTCATCTGAATAGGTTCATTAAGAATAAAATCAATTTGTGTTAAATATTTCTTGAACTCGCCCATAATTGTGTGTTTTACTAACATTTTCAACAGTTTTCTATAAAAATATTTAAAAAAGTGGTCGCGTAAAAAAAATTTCCGATAAAGAAAAATGCAAAATTATAGCATATGGATAGTTTGGACTTAGCCAATGAAATATGGTGAAGAAAAATTGAGCGAAGTCAAAATATGGTGAATAACTTTTTAAGAAATCAGACTCGCTATGATAAAAATATAAAAAGAGGTAATTATAAAGCTACAACAAAAGCTGACAGAAGATGCCTCCAATTCTACTGATAATGCACCAAAAATTTATCAGAAATCACGTATTAAAGCAAGTGTTTTACCGTAAATCGTGTTATTCATAATTCAGTGCACCTAAGAAGACTAATGGGTTATAAAGAACCCATTTCTTAACACCATTCGTGAAGTGAAATTACTCCCGTTTACCCGTGAACTCATGTTCTAAAGAAAGAATGAAACATATTTTTCTATAGGATGAAAAAAAAAAATCAATATGGACGACTCCAATGGCTTTAGATATTATTAATTTTGTTATTTGAGAGAAGAAAAATGCTAATTATGAATCCCATAAAACTCCGAAGGAAGTGTGATGGCGTAGGTTGTAACTTCATATTATGAGACATGTGAATTTATATTTTCTTCGCATGGAATTACGGAAAAAACTTACAAAAGCTTTCTGATAAAAATGTTCTTACATTTAACACACTATTTTAATTCATTCCATGCACATTCCAACTCGTTAATGACCCTATTCACACCACAGGAGCGGTAAAACCATGAATTCGAAGTCAAAATAGTACCACTTCGGAGGGGACAGCATACTCTCTCTACCTTAATATAATATCAAATGTATGGAAATTGCTGTCACGTAATGTTTATAAGTTGGACAGATAATACGAGGACAAAATCTCATTATCTAAAGAGATTGGAAAAAGTTGGAGCAAACCTTCTTTGTTACAAGTTGAACATTTTTATAAGTCCCTTCCAAATAGATTTTTTTTAGCTAAAATTTAATAAAAAAGGCTAATTTCCTTATTAATAATTTCCTAATAATATAATAAAACAAAAAAGTACCAAATTAATCCAAACATCTTGTTGATTTATTGAATAAATAATGTTGAACCTATTCTGATGACCCAAAAATTGTAACTTAAAAATTCGCTTGTTGGAAAAAAAAATCACTAAAAATCGTACTTAGTTCTTACTTAAATTTATTTTACTTGTAAATATCTTAGAATTGAGTACTTTAAAACTTGTAATGAAAAAAATACATTAATTTCATTATTATTTTAAAAGTAACAAGAGTTTTAATGTAACGAAAATCTTGAACCTATTCTGATGACCGGCAGTGTATTTTAAGCTACATAACTATATGTCTTTCAAGCTATAGGGACACTATAAAAAGGTAAAAATACCCGAAAGAGTTTACTATTCTGTTAATATTACTTGTGTTGATGAAGATAAAGTTGAAAATTTTCCGCTCCAACATTTCTGGAGTGCAAGTTATTGATCCAAAAATAATATGGCTAAGTAATTAGAGAAATAAAACCAAGTTCAATTATGTCGGGGTATATTTTGGAGCTATATCGTAAAGTCTGGTGTTTTGGTCTCTAAATTTATCAATATCGGGAAGATATTTTCCAACATTTTGAAATAAATTTTTGATACGAAGGTTACCAAACTGGGCTTGATATTTAAGATATTCTATTTTTAATTGTGCAATGCCTCATAATTAACGACTTGGGTCCTTCAAAAAAAAAAAAAAAAAAAACTTATAAGGAACGAAATTATTATTCTTTTACTATAATGACAAAAAAATATAATATTTGTCATTTATAGATGAAAAATAGGCGTGTTCTTCCTAAAACAACCTTCTAAATCCATTAAATAAAAAATTGGACAAAAATCGCCAAACTTTAACTCCAAATTGGGGAAATAAATCAGTAAACATTTAATAG
Source organism: Protophormia terraenovae (assembly GCA_951394005.1). Lineage (NCBI taxonomy): Eukaryota > Metazoa > Arthropoda > Insecta > Diptera > Calliphoridae > Protophormia > Protophormia terraenovae. Next base: position 64,253,078 of record OX596074.1, on the reverse strand, counting down.
TGATACTTATGACTAGGGCAAGTTTAAATATGCACAAAAAAAGTTAAAATATGCGCTTAAAAAAGCACGAAAAATTGGTATAAAATGCGCAGAAATATGCAAAAATAGCATGAATATGTATATAAAAACCAACAAATTTATGCATTCTTATATATTAATATGTAAAAAATATGCACAAATATGCATTTTTTAACTTTCAATCTCTAATAGATTTCGACTTTTATAAAAATATAACTATTTTAATTTCAAATATTTTTTCTTTACAATATTTACAATGTACTCAAAGTACTAACAACTAATTTTTTAGAAATCATTTGACTGAACTCCAAAAAATCACTAGAAAATTGTGTTTTTGTGAAGAAAACTAACTTTTGTATCCATTATAGAGTCATTCCATTTAAAACCAACCAGCTGATTTTCTCATCTCTTCCGAATTTGATAATATTCGGTACAATTATTATTCTTGTCAAAACTAATACTAATTCAAAATTTCAGATAATTTCATAAAGTGGTTCGCGAAATATCGCGGTTTGAAAGTGCAAAATAGCTCAAAATATATACAAAGTTGCATACACAAAATTGCAAATATCTTTCGAAGTATTTATTATATAAGATTTATTGAGATGTCATATTAAAGGTATCAAAATTACCTTTAATATGATGTATAAAATGACTTTTTTTCTCAACATCAAAATGGTCCATATCTCGCGATTTTTCGTTCGCGGGTAAATATCTCGAAAAGTGGTATTTTTAAAATTTTTAAAAAAATATATGTTAATGATGAAAATGTTTTCTATAATCGTGGAAAGTGGCATTCTGGGACTCGCCATATTTTAGAAGTTATTACAACAAATGTCATAATAAATGCGAAATATTTTTCTCAATTTGAGTTGTTTTGTTTGTAATAAAATAGAAAAATTTTTTAATAACTCAGCGTCAATATTAATATTCTTGCCGAATTTTGTAGTCGGATGATTTTTGGAAGAAATTGGCGATTTTTCTATTTTAGATATTTGCAATTTTGTGTATGCAACTTTGTATATATTTTGAGCTATTTTGCACTTTCAAACCGCGATATTTCGCGAACCACTTTATGAAATTATCTGAAATTTTGAATTAGTATTAGTTTTGACAAGAATAATAATTGTACCGAATATTATCAAATTCGGAAGAGATGAGAAAATCAGCTGGTTGGTTTTAAATGGAATGACTCTATAATGGATACAAAAGTTAGTTTTCTTCACAAAAACACAATTTTCTAGTGATTTTTTGGAGTTCAGTCAAATGATTTCTAAAAAATTAGTTGTTAGTACTTTGAGTACATTGTAAATATTGTAAAGAAAAAATATTTAAAATTAAAATAGTTATATTTTTATAAAAGTCGAAATCTATCAGAGATTGAAAGTTAAAAAATGCATATTTGTGCATATTTTTTACATATTAATATATAAGAAAGCATAAATTCGTTGGTTTTTATATACATATTCATGCTATTTTTGCATATTTCTGCGCATTTTATACTAATTTTTCGTGTTTTTTTAAGCGCATATTTTAACTTTTTTTGTGCATATTTAAACTTGCCCTAGTCATAAGTATCACTATTAAATGTTTACTGATTTATTTCTCCAATTTGGAGTTAAAGTTTGGCGATTTTTGTCCAATTTTTTATTTAATGGATTTAGAAGGTTGTTTTAGGAAGAACACGCCTATTTTTCATCTATAAATGACAAATATTATATTTTTTTGTCATTATAGTAAAAGAATAATAATTTCGTTCCTTATAAGTTTTTTTTTTTTTTTTTTGAAGGACCCAAGTCGTTAATTATGAGGCATTGCACAATTAAAAATAGAATATCTTAAATATCAAGCCCAGTTTGGTAACCTTCGTATCAAAAATTTATTTCAAAATGTTGGAAAATATCTTCCCGATATTGATAAATTTAGAGACCAAAACACCAGACTTTACGATATAGCTCCAAAATATACCCCGACATAATTGTACTTGGTTTTATTTCTCTAATTACTTAGCCATATTATTTTTGGATCAATAACTTGCACTCCAGAAATGTTGGAGCGGAAAATTTTCAACTTTATCTTCATCAACACAAGTAATATTAACAGAATAGTAAACTCTTTCGGGTATTTTTACCTTTTTATAGTGTCCCTATAGCTTGAAAGACATATAGTTATGTAGCTTAAAATACACTGCCGGTCATCAGAATAGGTTCAAGATTTTCGTTACATTAAAACTCTTGTTACTTTTAAAATAATAATGAAATTAATGTATTTTTTTCATTACAAGTTTTAAGGTACTCAATTCTAAGATATTTACAAGTAAAATAAATTTAAGTAAGAACTAAGTACGATTTTTAGTGATTTTTTTTTTCAACAAGCGAATTTTTAAGTTACAATTTTTGGGTCATCAGAATAGGTTCAACATTATTTATTCAATAAATCAACAAGATGTTTGGATTAATTTGGTACTTTTTTTTTTATTATATTATTAGGAAATTATTAATAATGAAATTAGCCTTTTTTATTAAATTTTAGCTAAAAAAAATCTATTTGGAAGGGACTTATAAAAATGTTCAACTTGTAACAAAGAAGGTTTGCTCCAACTTTTTCCAATCTCTTTAGATAATGAGATTTTGTCCTCGTATTATCTGTCCAACTTATAAACATTACGTGACAGCAATTTCCATACATTTGATATTATATTAAGGTCGAGAGAGTATGCTGTCCCCTCCGAAGTGGTACTATTTTGACTTCGAATTCATGGTTTTACCGCTCCTGTGGTGTGAATAGGGTCATTAACGAGTTGGAATGTGCATGGAATGAATTAAAATAGTGTGTTAAATGTAAGAACATTTTTATCAGAAAGCTTTTGTAAGTTTTTTCCGTAATTCCATGCGAAGAAAATATAAATTCACATGTCTCATAATATGAAGTTACAACCTACGCCATCACACTTCCTTCGGAGTTTTATGGGATTCATAATTAGCATTTTTCTTCTCTCAAATAACAAAATTAATAATATCTAAAGCCATTGGAGTCGTCCATATTGATTTTTTTTTTCATCCTATAGAAAAATATGTTTCATTCTTTCTTTAGAACATGAGTTCACGGGTAAACGGGAGTAATTTCACTTCACGAATGGTGTTAAGAAATGTGTTCTTTATAACCCATTAGTCTTCTTAGGTGCACTGAATTATGAATAACACGATTTACGGTAAAACACTTGCTTTAATACGTGATTTCTGATAAATTTTTGGTGCATTATCAGTAGAATTGGAGGCATCTCGAATGATGGATCTTCTGTCAGCTTTTGTTGTAGCTTTATAATTACCTCTTTTTATATTTTTATCATAGCGAGTCTGATTTCTTAAAAAGTTATTCACCATATTTTGACTTCGCTCAATTTTTCTTCACCATATTTCATTGGCTAAGTCCAAACTATCCATATGCTATAATTTTGCATTTTTCTTTATCGGAAATTTTTTTTACGCGACCAATTTTTAAATATTTTTATAGAAAACTGTTGAAAATGTTAGTAAAACACACAATTATGGGCGAGTTCAAGAAATATTTAACACAAATTGATTTTATTCTTAATGAACCTATTCAGATGACCCAAAAAAATTACCCTAAAAAATACATATTTTGGAAGAAAATCCGTCAAAAATCGCAATTGGAAGTGAGTTTTTTTTATTCTTCTATTAAAAAGTATCTTTTTAGTCACCTTTAGACTTTAAAATGTAGAAAACACACAAATTACAATAACAAAACAAATTACCATCGAATTTTAATCCAAAAATCTTGCTTTAGGCGACTGTTTATGTTCCCGAACAAAGAAAAGAGAACGATCACGATATGATTCGCTCAGTAAATGTACAACTTTTAAAGTGTTAAATGCAATTTTTTATAGTGATGGATAAAAAATAGATTAAATTAGAAAATAACTCATTTTAATTTCAGCGTTTTTTTTTTTTTTTGTTTTTTTAATATATTATATTTAATTTTGAAGTGAACATGAATTCAATATTATGAAATATTTTTTAGTTATATGTAGTATATTTATTATATCATATTGTTCTATATTTTTCTTCTTAATTTATGTTTATTATAAAAAAGCGATAATTTTTCGATGCTTTCCTACTCTTCTACACTTCTAAATAACACTAATTCGACACTTCAAAAAAGCACTAAAAAGTGTCATCCAAAAACTATTAAAACTGAGGCACGTTTTTTCCCGAACGGTGACTCTTTTTCGACAAGAAAAGGATATCATATGCGATTGTTAAGAACTACTTGTAGTAACGTTTTAGACTATATTTCGATAGAAAATGTTGGCAGGGTATGTTGATGTAGCGTCTCATAAGCTTGTGTGTATTTTTAAAGTTAATGTGATGTACTGCCTTAAGGCCGGGTTAGTTGGTTGTTTATGTGATGTTGATGTTCCGATTATTTACGGGAAGCATTTTGTGCAATTATCCAAAATTAATAACGTGACATTTGTTAGCAAAAACACAGAGTATTTTAAATTATTTACTAGAAAAGGCCTAAAAATGCAACTCTGTTTAAAATTAAACATGCCAAATATTTATCTATTTAATTGTTTGTGCATTTAATTATTTTTGTTCATTTATTTCTTTGTATATTTAGTGGTTTTTCCTTTTTATTTCGTTAAGCATTTGTTTATTTGTAAGAAAAAAGTTATTGTTTGGCAACACTGCTAACAGCTGTCACGGAACAACGCAAGAAAATTCTGTTTTCAACAGAATCAGACATCACATCACATAAACGTGAAGTTTTGTTGATGTAATGTTTATGTACCTTTTACTTACGGGGAGAATTCTTTTGTAATTATACAAGATTAATAACGTGACATACATATGTAAGCAAAAACACAGAGTTTATTTATTTCTTTGTTTATTTAGTGGTTTTCCTCTTTTTTGCGTTACATATTTATACTTGTAAGAAAAAAATGATTCGTTTGACATAGCAATGTTGTCAAACGAATAAACAAATCTGTTTTTAACAGAATCAAGCCTCAATAGATTCCTAACGCAGACACTTACGTGAGAGTACGTTAAAATCTAATTCAAATAGATATTTAAGTAAATACGTATTAAATAAACATGTATGTGTTTGTAAATGTAACAGATTGAGTCAACTGACGCGTTAGAACACTATACGAATCCGCAGTGGGGCAGAATCGATTTTTTTTTGGAAATAAATCTGTAACTTCTAATCGTCTGGTTAGATTTACATATCTTTATAAACCAAGATTTTATTAGATATCAAATATTTTTAGTTTTTTCAAAAAATAAATTTTATAAAAGTTATCCTTTAATTTAAAAAATCAGAAAAACTATAGACTAATTTTTTTTCAAATAAATTTCTCAATCAGCTGACATAATTATTAATTACACACAGAACCAAAAACTACGCCACTTTAAAGTTAAATAAGTCGCTAAAAATTCCAAAAATATTGTGCTGTTGTGGATGTTAAAAAGTCATAAATAAACAATTTGATCCCGTAGCCAATGTTTGAAGGTATGTTTGTGCTAAAATACGCAAAAAGGATAATATTTCGTGCAATATTAGGCTTTAAAGAGCCGTAGTTTTGATTATATAAAATATATTGACTTCATTATTTTTATATGTAATTAAGAATAAGTATTATGTCAGCTAGATAGAAAAAAAAAATATATTTTTTGGAGAACTAAAAATATTTCATATCTAATAAAATCTTGGTTTGTTAAGATATATTAACGAAATTTCCAGCGATTGTTCAATTTATCATTTGAAATGGTATATTGAAGAAAATTTTAAGATTTTTTTTAAAGGAATCCCACAATTCCCAAAAACGAGGAAAATTCCGAAAAATTGACTTTTTTTGGAATTTTGAGGAAATCTCGCGTCGTTGTAATTATCTCTTAAGTGCAGCCAGGCATGTTTTTGTTGTTTCAAAAACATTTCATTTCAGAATCAGGATGGTCTATTTATGCCATTTAAAAAATGCAAATACTTTAGTGAGACACTGTATATATATATATATATATACTTATATATATATATTTTTTTTTTTTGGTTTGTAAAAAATTTCGGAAATTAAAATTTGATAAATCATAAAAAATATAATTATATGTTATGTGTGTGAAAAAATGTGATACTTATTGTATGTACACTATCGGACAAAATGAAGTGCGGTGTTTTACTCTTGCTATTTAGTTCATAATTATTGTCTTCTAGGTGCATAATAGTCTACATTTTTGGTGTCAAGGTATTTGTCGTATTATATTCTTTAAATTAATATGCAAAAAAAAGTTTTTGAAAAATGTGTATTTCATACATCGGACAAAAGTGTTGTGTTGGTCATGCATTTTGTGCGACATAATAAAGTTACACTTTACATTATTACAATGCCAAAAAACTTGAAGAAGTCGTTCGTTGAGTTTCGAAACAAATGCTCAAAACCTCGTAGAGTTAAACAAGGAGTTCCTCAGGGCGGGGTCCTGTCGCCACTCTTGTTTTATTTCTACCTCTTCCAGCGCCTCCATCAGGAGTTGACGTGATATCCTATGCGGACGACTGTACCATTACGGCGACTGGCCATAATATTGATGACCTATGCGGTTTGGTAAATTGTTATCTCACTGAAATCCACAATTTCTTCACTGCGCGTAGCTTGAAATTGTCACCAGCAAAGTCGACAGCAACACTCTTTACCACCTGGACGAAGGAGGTAAAAATGAACCTAGGCATCGTAGTCGATGGAGTCCAAGTTCCGACTGTGAACCACCCAAAGATCCTGGGGGTCACTTTCGATAGCCTCTTTACCTCCTCAGCTCGCGCATAAATTGCGAAGTAGAAATAAGGTCCTCAAAGCGCTTGCCGGCAGCACTTGGGGTATGGATAAAGAAGCCTTATTGGCTACTTATAAGACGATTGGTCGGTCAGTGATAAATTATGCTGCTACAGTGTGGACTCCTTCGCTGAGTGAAACCCAGTGGAGAAATATTCGAAGCTGCCAAAATGCAGCCTTAAGAACCGTAACAGGCTGTTTACAAATCTCCTCACCACACGAGGACACGAAGGTTCTTGCGGTTAAGGAACACAACGTGATGTTAAGTCAGCAGTTCCTTCTGGGATGTCATTGGAGAAGTCATCCAAACTTCGACAGAACCCCCGATTAGAAATATGTAACTGTAGCTGTTACAACAACAACTGGACAATAGAAATTTTTGGGTAAATAAACACTACTATCACAGACAGGAATCAACAGCTTTTAATAACATTTTTGAAAAATTATATCAAAATTAAGGTAATTTGCAGAGAAATAAATATATAATATATAAATATGTCTATCCTATCAGTATTTTATTTGTTATCAAAATTATTTGTTTGGCAATTTATGAAAAAGTTGATGTCGAAGAAGTAGTAAAAACATGCGTATACTTAGAAAAGTTGTTTAATCTAAACGAACAATATGAAAGAATATTCAGTAAATTATTTTGTTTTTGAATTCGTGTCTATTCATTATTTTATAGAAATTATAAAATTTCTTCAATGTTTACATTAATTTCTTTTTTTATTCAAAATAAAAAAATTTATACAGCTAGTGTTTTTTATTTCCAAACACTTTTAGTTCCCGGGAAAATATTTTGGGAATTCATTAACACGACTTGTATATAATTAAAATGTGGCTAATCAATTATATATTTTACGATTTATTTTTCAGTTTAAAAAATATTGTGAGCCTGTTTTTCATATGGCCGGATATTCCGTTGAAGTTATCAAAACAAGACATGTTGGTCACGCGAAATCAATAATGGAAACGCTTCATCAATTACCCGATGTAGTAGTTGTTGCTGGTGGAGATGGAACTTCATCAGAAGTTATAACTGGACTGCTACGAAGAAATGAAGAAACATGTCCTGTTTTATTTTTGCCGTTGGGAGAAAAAAACGAAACAGCTAGGAGCTTGATGCAGAATGGCACTAACGAAAATTCCAAGGTCGCAAATTATTTACCAAAAAGTGCGCTTGCTTTAGTCCACCATCGTATACAACAGTGTCCTGTTATTAAATATGAACTCATTGAAAATGACAAAAATGAAGCGCGTAAACCTATTTTTGGTTTATATGATTTCTCGTGGGGTTTATTAAAGGATATCGAAATAAATAAAGAGAAGTACTGGTATTTTGGTTTATTAAGATATCATGCATCTGTTATATTTAACATTTTAAGCAATAAGATAAATCAAAATATTACGACTAATCTCATATCCACACCACCATGTCCCGGATGCAATAAATGTGAAATAGCTGTGAAGAACAAATCATGGTTTAAAGTTTCCAAAATATTGTATCCACAATTACCAAGACAACCAATAAATCAAATGAAAAAATGTAATATGTGTTCAACTGAGGAATATTACAAAATTGATGCTAAACAGATTGATATTAGATGTCAAAAAAATTCTGAATCATATTTTGAATTAAAAACTTCTGTAATCGAAAATATATCCTCAAAGCCTAAGTTTTTAATAAATACGATGCAACAAATAAAACTACAGCCTTCCATGTCAATCGAAAGTCGCACAGTTGAGTTAATACCCGTTCAATCTCAGCATCAGACTTATTATATAGATGGCGAGGGCTACGATGCTCGTCCCATTAAAATATCATTTTTGCCAAATAAAATAAATTTTTTTTCCTAATTATATTGTAAATAAGGTGTCCATAACCATAACGCATAAATAAATTGACAATGAGCTTTGTAATGCAAATATGTTGCTTATGTATGGGATAAATAAAATATTTACAAATATTTTATTTTCTTAATACTATTTGGTATATTTAAAAATTAACAGTAGTGTAAAATAAAATTGTATTAAAAAAACGATGATTAGTTTAATGTGTCTTTAAAGAACCATAATTACCCAGCAAAAAATAATGATAGTCATTCTTTACAAACGACATCTAAATCACATCCAAATATGCTTATTTTCAGCTCATCTTGTAGTTATTTTGAACATCATTAATAAACATCTGGCTTAAAAGTAATTCCATAATGTAATATCATTTAACTTTCTAACATTGAATTTTAGTTTGTACAATGTTTTGAACTAAAAAACATACAAACATTGGTAACATAATGTTTTCCAGATTGCTGTGGGATGCGGTATTTATTAATTAGTAATTATTTAAATAAATATGGAGTTTTTACGCAAAACATTTATTTTAATATATTAAAAATATTGTATTCACATGCATATGTACTAGATTACCCATAAAATATATGGATTTTACAAAAGTTTTAATTTTGCTTGCTCCACCGGCAGTTTCTGGTAGATGGGGCTATAAAAATAATATGTGTGCAAAAATTGGGTCAATCGGTCGTAAACCGGCCAGTCGACTTTGATCTTTGTCCTACAACAAGGCCTAAAAGTAACTAATATCTTTATTGCGCTATAACTCTTTAATTTAACATTTTCCGATAAAATACTGTATAAGCTTTTTTATTCAGAATAAAATGCAGAAAATTTTGACATATAATTTTTTAGCCTACTATGATTTGTTGTGATGTTATAAGCAATCAAATTAAAAATTTTTACATGAACTTTTTTTAAAAAAGCCCTAATTTTAATATAGGCCTGGCCTGCTAGAAATGTTTTTTATTATTTTGTAGAGCAGGATTTATAGTTTTTATAAATTGATACATTTTATCACATTTCCTTAATATATTAGGGTAGATGGATCAAAAGCTGAATTTACTAAATGTAGGGTGTAGCATGAAATTTTGATTCATTACAGAGAGTATTCTTAAATCACTATCGAACGAAACAGTCACTCGAAATTTAGGTGTTGCCGATTAACCAAAAATTATAAAATTTGACATGTTAATATTTTTACATATAAACAACTTTGTTATCTCTTTTACCTTAAAAATCGGTGATATATATTAAAAATAAATAACATTTCTCACAATAATTTGGAAATATATAAAAATATGTTTTCAAAAGAACTAGTAAATTAACTTATATGAGTTAAATTCATAAAATAAATAATTTAATTTTGTTACGATTCCCTCAGAAATATTTTTTGTCTGTTGTTGTTTTTCTTTCAAAAAGGAACAGTTATGCAATTTATTTTATAATTTACCTCTATTGAGGGTACATTACATAATAAAGGTTAATTAAAATAAACCATTTTATTTCAGCAGTACATTATCTTGAACACATAAATTGTAATTTTTAATCTCAGTTACAATGTATTTTTTAAGAAGTAAATACCATGCATTATTTAAAAATTTACTTAAATACATGATTTTATAAACTAATTACTTCCATTATACATTTAGAAATTCCTCATCATCACTTGTTGTTTTAATTTTAAATCTTTACGAGTAATAATGAAAATTGCTATTAATATTAAACATAATTAATAACCTATTTGCAAGCTGTTGATAAAAAAGTTTTAAATTTTCAATATATTTCTCCGATTTTTAAGGCAGAAAAAATAAAAAAGTGGTTTATATGTAAAAATATTAACATGTCAACTTTTATAATTTTTGGTTAATCGGCAACACCTAAATTACGAGTGACTGTTCCGTTCGATAGTGATTTAAAAATACTCTCTTTAATGATTCAAAATTTCATGTTACACCCTACCAATATTTGTATAATAAGTAAACAATTGATACCCCAAATTCAGCTTTTGATCCATCTACCCTAATATAATAAGGAAATGTGATAAAATGTATCGATTTATAAAAACTACAAATCCTGCTCTACAAAATAATAAAAAACATTTCAAGCAGTCTAGGCCCATATTAAAACCAGGGCTTTTTTTAATAAAGTTCATGTAAAATTTTTAACTTGATTGCTTATAACATCACAACAAATCATAGTAGGCTAAAAAATTATATGTCAAAAATTTCTGCATTTTATTCTGAATAAAAAAGCTTATATAGTATTTTATCGAAAAACGTTAAATTAAAGAGTTATAGCGCAATAAAGATATTAGTTACTTTTAGGCCTTGTTTTAGGACAAAGGTCAAAGTCGACTGGCCGGTTTATGACCGATTGACCCAATTTTTTTTAGCCCCATCTATCAGAAACTGTCGGTGGAGCAAGTAAAATCAAAAATTTTGTATTCATGGGTAATCTAATATGTACATACATACGTATGTGAATGTAGGTAACATAACGTACCGTCTATACTAGTCTTTTTCTTGTTCGCACAATAACAAAACGTCGGCAGAGCAACACACACAATTTTTTTCCTTTTGTTTTCAGTGGGCAGAACATTTGTCGAACAAATCATAATTTTTTGTTTGCCGTCAGTGTCACTTCGATACTTTTACATGCAGCGCCTCTTCTTCCGCATACAAAATGACGTTTGATGGCAGACATGGTTGCTCGAACAATTGTGCGAACAAGAACAAAACATGAACAACTTGGGTCCACACTATCCAAATGCTTGTGCGCACAACATTTTGTTCAATGTGCGAGCATGAAAAAGGCTCGTGTGGACCGTAAATAATACTAATAACGTGAAGTTATTACACTGGGTCTCCACATGATTTATTTATATCATAATATGTAACAGAGAGTGTCAAATCCGCTCTCTGAGAAAATTATCTCACGTGTATACTAAAATATTAGTATTATAAGAAATGTTATGGGACTGTTGTGATAAGATTTTTCTACACAACTATGTTATAAGATTTACTCTCAAAAAAATACACATACGAAAGTTTGTATGTGTATGTGAATATGTATTTTCAAAAGTACTTAAAAATATTTTTTTTTGTCATAGTATAATTATAAAGTATACTCGTAAAAACAGCTGTTTTACAATTTTTTCATTGGCAAACCTCGCGGTACTGTCAAATTGTTTTTGTATTCATATGTAAAATTTTTTCGAGTTTTTTTACTCTTGCTCTCCTTCAGTCTCTCATTTTTCCGTTCAAAGCATTTTGACATTGTGGGCAGTAGTCTTACACTAACAAAATACAAGCAATTGTTGTTTTTGTAGATGTGCGAGTACTTTATTATTATACTATGTTTTTTGTAAAAGTGTTTTATTTTAATGGTTATTCTACATTCAGAAACATATTTTCATTAAAATTGTGCTAAAAAGTTTCGAATTTCGTAAATAAAAAGTACATGTTTGTGACTGAATGAAAATAATGAAATGAGATTTAGTAGAATACATTTACCCCTTGTTTAAGATATAATATAGACAATATGTTTACTCTCTTCTGAGAGCGAATTTGACAATCTCTGTTACATAAGGCTCAACTACATAGAATACTTTCGCTTCAACTGCGACTGACAACTACGCAACACATAAATGATATTAACCCAGTCGTTGCATTATTTTGTTATTAAAATTTTATATAATAAAATATAAAGATGTAAAAATTCTATTATGTTCTCAGTTGAAATAATGAATTGCAAATTAAAATTTCCGACTCAACGAAAAAATATTAAAATAAGAATAAAACAACCGACAAAATATATTTACGTACTTCGGCACTTCAAAGTTGAACATTTTTCATCTTTGAAGTACTTCACGCAGAAGTTTGGCGTACTGAGTTTGGTTCCGCTCAATATAAATGCATGTATTTATTTAATTTATCTGTCAGTCTCAGTTGAAGCGAAAGTATTCTATGTAGTTGAGCCTATATTATGATAGAAAAAAAAATCATGTGTAGCCCCATAGCGTAATTAGAAAGTGCTCGCACATCTACAAAAACAACAATTGCTAGTATTTTGTTAGTGTAAAACTACTGCACATAATGTCAAAATGCTTTCAACGGAAAATGAGAGAATGAAAGAGAGAAAGAGTAAAAAAAACTAAAAAAATTTTGCATATGAATACAAAAACAATTTGACAGTTCCGCGAAGTATATCAATGAAAAAATTGTAAAACAGCTGTTTTTACGAGTATACTTTCTAATTATACTATGGTGTAGCCCCAAAGTTAGCAGGGGTTCATTTGCTTATGCTTATGCGCCTTTTATTAGTGTTATTGCATACATGAGTTTTATTTCTCGGGTACTCATGTAAAAACAAGTTTATTTAAATATGAATTATTATTCCCAAACAATTTTAATATATTATTATTTCAAATTTATAAAAAAAGTATATTTGTATTTTAAAAAAGTTTTAAAAACATATTAATTAAACAAGAGGTTTAATTAATATGTATCTTTCAAACAGGAATAAAGTAACTGAATGAAGTTTTCGCTATCAATAACAAAAAAGTACGCAAAAGTGCAAGTGTGGTTTCTTAAATATAAAGCCCAAATTACAATAGCGCGTAGTCAGCATCAGTGTGTGCTGCCATAATCAGCTGATTATTTAGAATGCACTGTTTGTTATGGTGTTGATTACATTTAGTCAGCAGCAGTTTGCAGTGCTGTTTCATTTAGCCCTGCTTCCAAATTCATTGCGCTGCATTCAGATTGAGAGTGAGCAAATAAATGAGAGGCTAAAATACACAAGTAGAACAAAGCTAGATGGTGGTTGTAAATTTTGCTGCCTACGCTGATTGTAATTATAACAGCAGCAACATGTTGTGCTGACAGTGATCAGCTGATAATTTTTGCTGATACTGTTGCTGACTACGCGCTATTGTAATTTGGGCTTAATCCATCCGTAGAATGCTGCAACAGCCTCCCGAAAATTTTGATAGAGGAAAATATAGATATATCTACTATCGTCGGTGGACTCATAAGAGAACATAATGTTTGTTGTTTGAATACTTTAGAAAGTAATATCTGACATCAAAATTTGTTATTTATAATATTAATATATCTTTTAAGAAATTAATTGTACCTGTTTATTCTTTTTACCAAAGGTTTATATTTAATTTTGTTTAAAATAAACATTAAATAAAAAAATCAATTTTCATTTTGGTAAATTACAGTTTTTTTATGAAATTGAAAGCTATGCAAGTGTATTTTTAATTTCTACATTAATATCATTTCTTAAATCAAATATTTCACAATTTTAAAGAACTACTTTTTTTTACATCCTAGATGTAAAACATTCTTTTTTAATAGCATCTGAAACGAATATTATATCAGATCAAAAGTTGCACAACATCCCACCAAAGACACGCTAATGTTAAATTCATAGGTTTTTCACCTGAATTTGAAGTGAAGCTGGTTACTGGTTGTGGTGATTTTATAACATCTTTTTCCTCACTTTTTTTGCTGGGTAACTTTTTAATGTTACTTTTAAATTATTTCTTTTATCGAAAAAATAAATTATTGTGTTTAAACGTAAGATGTTGGGGGAGATTTAAGTAAACGCTATTTAAAGATTGTCTCGCGGTTCTTAATAAACTTGGTGAATACAACAGATTTATTATATGTTGGGTGCCTGGCCACGACGGCCATGTTGGTAATGACCGTGTAGATTGTCTGACCAATAGAAGGGCGGGGCACCCATTCATTGGGCATGAACTCCTGTTTGGTATCCCCGAGGGATATGCCAGGGAAAGGATTAGCCAATGTGTAAAATCACAATCAATCATTGGGATTTGATATCCGGACTCAGGCAGCCTAAGTGATGTTTTCAATCTCTCTAGAGTTGTGTCGTTCATGAAAGAAATATTTCAATTGAACGATTCAGTTAAATTAAAGATATGAAATAGTTCACAATCTTTCATGTTTATGTTTCACTTTTCGCATTTCTTTCATATTTCATTCTTTTCTTCTGCCATATTTTTTTCAGCTGATTTAAATATGTGAATTCATCCGGCAAAAAAAAAAAAAAATGATGTAAATAATAATACACAAAAGTGGTATGTTCAAAATAACTAAATAAAAAAATGCTTAACCATTCAATAGACATTATTGTTTCACAAAAAAAAAAAAATCATTCCTTTCCATTTTATTCCTACTTCAGTGAATTAAAGACAAGAAAGAACCTTTCTTTGGTTTCTGTTCCATACATACTTCAGTAAATGAAATATGAAAGAAAAGAAAGAAATATTTCACTCAGTCGTACTGACCGATAACGAACGATTCACCAAAAAGAAGTATTATTCCCAAGTCTAGATCTCACTAGAATAGTTAGCTTCATTCGAGGATTAGGTCTAGTATGGTGAATTTCTAGGAGTGCAAAAAGTTTCAGTATGGCTATTTAAGAACTGTTTAAATTAATACCAGTTCAGGATAATATTTTTTACACATCGTTCCATCTCATCGAAGTGTCAACTACAATGTGAATCAGGGTAGACCATAGCGTAATTAGAAAGTGATCGCATTTCTACAAAAACAGCAACTGCTTGTGTTTTGTAAGTGTAAAACTACTGCACATAATGTCAAAATGCTATGAACGGAAAATGAGAAAAGAGAGGAAGAGTAAAAAAAAAACTCGAAAAAATGTTTGCATATGAATACAAAAACAATTTGACAGTTCCGCGAGTTATTACAAAAGGTATTACAAAATATCCAATTCGATTACATGAATAACAAAAAGCAAAATAAAAAAACATAAATATATGCATATATTTATATGAAAAATTAACTATTGCATTTTTAATAAAAATCAAGCTAAATGCAATATCATTTTATAAAAAAGAAACATATGCAGTATCATTTTATAAAAAAGAAATATAACTAAAGTATATCATCTTAAGAATAATATTCCATGGAAAAGAGGCTACGTCAAGATGTAAACTAAACAGAACATGAAAGTACATCGCCCAAGGATCATAAAAAGTTTTCCGTGCAAACAATTGGCCAAGCGATTTTCCAGAAAATATACTTCATTCAAAATTTTCAGAAAAATTTGGGATTCAATATTCCATAGAAATGAGGCTACATCAAAACATAAACTATACAGGACATTAAAGTACACCATCCAAGGATCATAAAAAGCTTTGCGTTCAAAAAAATTGGCGTAGAGGTTTTCCAGAAAACTCCATTTGTATCAATGGGCCACTGCCATCTGGAACAGTATGTAAAATGCGTACGGAAGATGGAAAATGTATCAATTTCAAAAGAAAACAACCTCCTGACTACAAAAAGGTCTCTCAAAACAATTTGACAGTTCCGCGAGTTATTACAAAAGGTATTACAAAATATCCAATTCGATTACATGAATAACAAAAAGCAAAATAAAAAAACATAAATATATGCATATATTTATATGAAAAATTAACTATTGCATTTTTAATAAAAATCAAGCTAAATGCAATATCATTTTATAAAAAAGAAACATATGCAGTATCATTTTATAAAAAAGAAATATAACTAAAGTATATCATCTTAAGAATAATATTCCATGGAAAAGAGGCTACGTCAAGATGTAAACTAAACAGAACATGAAAGTACATCGCCCAAGGATCATAAAAAGTTTTCCGTGCAAACAATTGGCCAAGCGATTTTCCAGAAAATATACTTCATTCAAAATTTTCAGAAAAATTTGGGATTCAATATTCCATAGAAATGAGGCTACATCAAAACATAAACTATACAGGACATTAAAGTACACCATCCAAGGATCATAAAAAGCTTTGCGTTCAAAAAAATTGGCGTAGAGGTTTTCCAGAAAACTCCATTTGTATCAATGGGCCACTGCCATCTGGAACAGTATGTAAAATGCGTACGGAAGATGGAAAATGTATCAATTTCAAAAGAAAACAACCTCCTGACTACAAAAAGGTCTCTCTTCTCAAAAACGCCCAAGTACTTTTCGAGAAAACTCCATTTGTACCAATGGGCCACTGTCATCTGGAACTGGATGGAAAATGTGTCCGGAAGATGAAAAATATATCAATTTCAAAAGAAAACAATCTCTTAACTACAAAAAACGTTTTTTTTTTTCTCTAAAACGCCCAATTAGTTTTCGAGAAAACCATTGATACCAATGGGCCACTGCACAGAGGGCCAGAGAGATAGATTTTTGGCCATAAGTCGTTTTTAAGAATTTGAAAATAACGAATATGGCAAATTGTTAGGAATATTTAAAAGTATGTTTTCCGAAATTTTTTTTGTTATCCATCTACACCATTTCCTTCTGTATTGATCTAAAGTTAAAAAAGTTGTTGGAAATTAATTTTATTGAAGGACCATTTTTTTGGTTTTTGCTACATATATTTATGATGAAAGCTGAAAATTTTTTTCGCATCATTTAACATCAAAATCGGTAATTATAACCAAAATAACTCGAATTTAAATTATTTACATATAGTATATTTTTTTAAATTTTAATCATATAAGTTAAAGTTTTTCTGATATTAACCTTCTTCCAAAGAAATCCACACAAATCCTCAGTCCGATAAAAACAATTTTTTTATATTTTTATATCTAATGGAATGTTAGTTTTTGAAAAAAGTTGCCCAAACTTGCTCCAAATGATAAATGACCATATCGCACCAATTTATAATATTGTTCCTAGATATCAAAATATCATAAATGTAAAGAAAACATTTAGATATTTTTTCAAATAAATAATTATCCAGTGTATTCACACAAAAATGGATACTTTCGATATAATTATAGATTCATTTAATTTTCTATCTCTATTTAAAAGAAGAAAAACAATACGGAAATTGGTCATGATTCGTCAATTATTTCAACTAGCTCCCATATAAATACCCCTCGAATAGGGTTTTAACGCATAGAAATGCCTTATTTATATCACTATTTCTATAAAATTCACTACAAATAAGTTTTATGCAATATTAAATCGGAGTGCAAAATATCAGGAAGATCGGTCCACAATTAGGCATAGCTCCTATATAAAGTCCACTTTCGAAAATAACTTTAATTCCCAAAATCGAACAAAAATTACAGTATCATGGTAATATTTGACACAGATAAATTTAAAATCAGTAAAAATCATATAAACTAATTTCTTATTAGGTCCAGATCCGAAAATTTCGGAAATAATTTTAATGTACAAAAGTAATGGTGTAGGGTGTTATATCGTCGGGATAGACCGACTATAACTTTCTTACTTGATTTTTATGTATGCTCTTAAATTCCGTAACAACAAAAACAAACAGAAAACTTAATTTTAGAAAGATACTCCACCAAAAAAATTTTAGACGCCATATTGCTTCCGCCATTTTGAATTTTTTTAATATTTTCGATAATTTTATAGAAAACATATTTCAAAGTTTTATTGTATTTGGTTTTTGACACATTTATCGATTATAAAAAAAATATATTTTTGAAGAAATTAACATAACATAAAGAAACATGTTGAGTCCGCCATTTTGTTTTTTCAAATTCTGATTTCAGTTTCAAATTAAGTAACTCTAGAACTGCCTATACATAAAATTTTACCTAGATCTGAAATTTTTTAAAAAATTTTGGCAGCCATTTTGGTTCCGCCATTTTGAATTTTATATTTTTTAGTTCATTTTTGGAATCAGCAAGTGCAATAACCTTGAAATATGATTTTTTTTTACAATATCCGACAACGACAAGGGGTTTTGTCCAAAAATCGATCTCCCTGGCCCTCTGTGCACTGTCATCTGAAACTGCATTTTAGAAGAAAGCAATCTCCTGACTACAAAAGGGTATTTTTTCTTAAAAACGCCCAAGCAGTTTTCGAGAAAACTCTGTCCAAATTGGTCAGGAAATCTGAGATTCAATAGTCCATGGAGGAGAGGCGACGTCAAGATATAAGCAATATAGTACCTTAAAGAATGTCATGGTTTTCTAGAAAATCAAATTCATCCAAATTGGTCAGAAAAATCTGGGATGTAATATTGCATGGAAGCGTGGCTACGTCAAGATATAAACTAAGCATCATAGAAAGCTTTTCGTGCAAAAATTCGGCAGAGCGGTTTTTCAGAAAATTAACTATTCAAATTGGTTATACTGTGCTATTTTTGGTTTAATAAACACATTCCATGCTAAAAATCCTTCTAGTGAGAATATTAGATATGTTTCCTAAAATTTTCAGAAAAAATATTTTTTTTTCTTGCGATTTTTATATTTTATAAACAGGGCATGTTTAAATATTCATGAAAAAAATTAAAATATGCGCTTCAAAAAGCGCGAAAAAATGGGATAATATGCACAGAAATATGCAAAAAAAAAGCATGAATATGTATAGAAAAACCGTGGTATTTATGCATTTTTATGTATTGATAATAAAAAACATGCATAAATATGCATTTTTTAACTTCTAATCTCTGATAGATTTCAATTTTTATAAAAATAAAAATATATTAATTTAAAAGTCATATTTGACGCGTCTGAATTTTTTTTCTTTACAGTTGTAAAAATTGTACTCAAAATATTCGCAAAAAATACTAGAAATAATTAGATTGAACTCCAAAAAATCACTAAAAAATTGCGGTTTTGTTAAGAAAACTAATTTTATATCCATTATATGCAAATTTATGCCAAATTTTAAAAAACAAGCATTTTTGTTAAATTCTTTTAAAATATGCAAATTCTTATTTTCCAAGCGAAAAGCTTGAAAAACTTGCCCTATTTATAAAATATAATATTTTTGCAAGAGAACAGTTTTCAACACTTTTTAGGCGCGCGCGTTTTTTTTTATTAATTGTGGGTTGGAATCAGTGTTGCCAGTGAATATTTTTAAAAATACCTACGGCCGATGAAAAAAATCCGTTTTTTCCCTACGCGTTCAAAAAATTTTCCCTACAAAAAATCCCTACACATTTTAAATACTAAAGTTAATAAAAATTTGCTTAAAAATTAAAATTATAGATTATATTTAAACTAAATTCTTTAAAAATACTGACATTTTCACAGCTTCCGATTTCTTTATATTCTGAGTTTAATAAGATCTTTAAGATTTGTTTCTAATCTTATCGTATAAAAATGATAATTATCAACCTCCAAAAATTAAACTTTAGAAAACTATATTTAATTATGTCTACTGATATGTATATTTTCTACGGCCACTTGCCGGCAAGACATTTTTATATGTTCACTTCATATAAACTACTCCTCATTAAAAGAAAATGAGTATTTAAAACTAATGAAAGTTCAATATTTATATGAACAAATAACCCAGCAAAAAGGTGTAGTAAAATCACCACAATTAAATTTCATATTTATTCATTTGAAAGCAAGTTTAAATTTCAAACAATAGCTGTGAGAAAAGGCTTTGATTTCATATTATTTCAAATGCAAAACTATACAATTTTTTTTACAATTATCAAAATACACTTGAGTTAAACATGAAATAAATTCTTTTTCAAAACTATTTTTAAAACTGAAATTTTGCATGAATAAATTACACAAGGCAACAAAATTGAAAAAATTTTAAAGGCTTGAAAAACCATTTCACTATTTTGATGTATTATGGTTCCAGTATCAAAATAGTGAAATATAATAGCAACAAAATGAGAACATATAATAGCAACAAAATGAGATATCGATCATAAAAATCTATTGATTCTTTTCGAATTTATTTGCAATTAAGTGAATTCGCTCATTTTCACAAAATTTTATTTTTTTTGAGAAATTTGTCCACTTATGTTGTCATAACTGAAAAACAACTTGTCCGGACACCCTCTGTTTCTAGTTTTTAGCCCATAAAATTTTTATTTATTAACCGATTATGATGAAAAAATCATTTAAAAACTCTGTGTCTTGGTTAGATTCTGAGTCTATCTAGATATGTTCGTCTGTTGAGACGAACACAACGTAGTAGTCCCGTTCGAGCCCTATACTGCTCTCAATAAGGTTTTTTTAATATTTAATATAGTCAAAATCGGTTAATAAATAAAAGAGTTATAGGCTAAAAACTAGAAACACGGGGTGTCCGTTTCATACTTTTCTGGTAATATTTCTGAAACAAAAGCATGTATGACAGCGAAATTTTGTATAAATAGTATGAGAGTCGATATAAACTCGGATACCAAAAATGGGCGTGGTCCGCCCACATTAACGCCCACCTCCTATATAAAAAGTTGATGGTGGGTATATAGATTGCGCCAAGCCGAATATAACATTCTCGTTTGTTTTTTTATTTTTTTTTTACTAAATTTATATTTTTAGCATAAAAATTTTTTACATAACTGAAACTATTGATCGCATATAAGGTGAAATGTCAACGAAATTTTGTACAAGTAGTTCAAGGATCAATGTAAACTCGGAAACAAAAAATGGGCGTGGTCACCCACCTTACCGCCCACCTCCTATGTAAAAAGTTGATGGTGGGTATTAGAGCCCTGCAAACTGTGTTATAAGGCATTACAAGCCACTTGATATTTTTCAAGTGCTGTTACGTCGTGTCTATATTAGAGAAATTTGTATCAAGACAAACGTCAAATTTTTGTTTGCGTTGCAGATAATTTTTTATCTCTGTCAATTATAGGGGAAAACGTATGTCATAATAAACCATGCAAAAAGTACCAACAACAATCAAGATGGCGTCTTTTACCAAGCATTATCAAGACAAATTTGTCAGAGCTCGAGCGCAGACAATTTTCTTTTAACGCTGCAATAATACTGACAAATTCAGTCTACATTAGACAAATCTTTATCATGATAAAATTTTGACGTTTGTCTTGATAAAAATTTGTCTAATGTAGACTCAAAGTTATCAGTGTGTGTGCGGAGCAATAAATATTTGGGGTATTCACACGGTGTGCTATCAAGTCTTATTGTCATAAAATACTAAAGTTTTATAATAGTTTTAAAAAATTGTTGTGCTTCTAAGAAAAAAGTCCTAAAATAATAAGACTTTTTATGATGTGTTTATTGTTTTGTCATAACTAAACGGTGTAAATCTAAGTCGAAAGGGAAAAACTCTTCGTCGAGCCGGTGGTAATATTTAGAAGTTACCGCCATTGAATATTGGCAATATATACGTAAACATGCTATAAATTTGTGCATAGTTCTATAACTTCAAGATTAATTACATTTTATTAATTTATTTATAAAAGTTATTAACTTTTATAAAGTTAAATAAATAAAAAAAAAAATTGAGACATTTAAAAAATAAAAGGAAGAAAATTTTGTTTGTATACTTTAGCTGACTAGCAGCCACCGAACGTATTTAAAATAACCGCCGTCAGAAAATATTGCCGGCTTAGTCATCGACAACAGCTGTTTATGTTTTTAAACAATTTCTTTTGTGCCAAAAAATATTTTATAATTTTTATAAAAATGGATTTTTTAGAAGATTCAGGTAATTTTAATTTTATCTTATTTACTTGAATCAGCCATAACAATATCCAATATGTATTTTTCGCACAAACCGGATATTATTTCAGATTTTTTACTTGTTTTTGGCATTTTCATTAAAAATATTTGTAATTTTTTATAATTGTATTTCTCATTTGTCAGCTGACTCAAATTTGAAATAGCATACTAACTTATGATGGTTGCTCACAGCAGTCATATTCTTTCGTGTTATTATTTTATGATATATGACTTTATGACGACCGTGTGAATACCCCAATTGTTCTGCAGGCACTTAAAAACATACAAAAAGTGTTTCGAATGGCTGCTTAAAGCAGTCGTAATTTTCTAAACAGTTCTTTTTTTACAGCATCTTGCTGAAACAAGTTTGCTTGATTTAGTTATCCACCACATACTAACTAAACACATTTTGCTGCTCACACACAAAACTAATTTAAGCAGCATCCAGTTTTTATTTTGTTCAGCAGTCAAATGAAATAAGCAGCGCACACACTCAGTTTTTTACTCAGTTGATTTTACGTCTTAGTCGTGTGCGCTCAGCACAACGTAAGAACAACTGGATAGTAAAGCCCAAATTACAATTACGCCATAGTATAATTATAAAGTATACTCGTAAGAACAGCTGTTTTACAATTTTTTCATTGGCAAACCTCGCGGTACTGTCAAATTGTTTTTGTATTCATATGTAAAATTTTTTTCGAGTTTTTTTATTCTTCCTCTCCTTCATTCTCTCATTTTTCCATTCAAAGCATTTTGACATTGTGGGCAGTAGTTTTACACTAACAAAATACAAGCAATTTTTGTTTTTGTAGATGTGCCAGTACTTTATTATTATACTATGAATTACGCGTTGTCAGAAACAGTATTAGCAAAAATTACCTGCTGTTCACTGTCAGTATAACATGATGCTGCCGTTATAATTACAATTAAAGCCCAAATTACAATAGTGCGTAGTCAGCAGCAGTGTGTGCTGCCATAATCAGCTGATTATTTAGAATGCACTGTTTGTTATGGTGTTGATTACATTTAGTCAGCAGCAGTTTGCAGTGCTGTTTCATTTAGCCCTGTTTCTAAATTCACTGCGCGGGACAAAGAGAGAGATCAAATAAATGAGAGGCTAAAATACACAAGTAGAACAAAGCTAGATGGTGGTTGTAAATTGTGGCTGCCTACGCTGAATTGTAATTATAACGGCAGCAACATGTTGTGCTGACAGTGATCAGCTGATAATTTTTGCTGATATTGTTGCTGACTACGCGCTATTGTAATTTGGGCTTAAGAATGCGATAGAAACAGAGAAGGGTTGCCTACATACACCAAAAATAAAAAACAGTTTTTAGTTAATATAGACAGTAAATAGTTTTTTGAATACGATATTCTTAATAAATACATTAAGAGCCAAATTGTATATTAGCTAGTATGTGTATTAAACATAAATTAACAATTTTTTTTGAATACGGCTGATAACATTTAGTAATCTAATTAATTTGAAAACACATAAAATATACTCCGAAGCAATCTAAGCAATTTTTTTTACAAAGGAAGGAATACTTCGAAATAATAAATAGGAACATAGTTCGACATAATATTTTTATTCTAAAAATTATTGGATTTTTTTTTTAATATTACATTGTATTTATAAAAATGTATTATATGTTTAATGGTTACCTATGTAGAAATAAAATTTCATGTGTAGTTTTTCTTCAGATGTGTATTTTGGTCCAGAGAAGCAAGCCGACTATATTTTATCGGCGGCGGCTTAAAGAGTATTTTTCATCGGCGGCTAATCGGCTGCGCGCCGATTTTCCACCAGCTTATGATTTTTTTCGGCTCAGCCGAATTTATTTCTTAAAAATAAATTGTTTTTATCTTATAATATCAAAATATGATCTAAAAGGGTTAAATATGACCTAATAATAACAAATGCAAAAACGGATAACTATTTAATCGTTGGATTCATTCAACGTTCAGGAATAAACATGCAATTGCATATTTGTGGTTTCCCTGGTAATATATAATTTCATTACTTTGAGTCTACATTAGACAAATTTTTATCAAGACAAACGTCAAAATTTTATCAAGATAAAGATTTGTCTAATGTAGACTGATTTTGTCAGTATTATTGCAGCGTTAAAATAAAGTTGTCAGCGCTCGAGCTCTGACAACGTTGTCTTGATAATGCTTGGTACTTTTTGCATGGTTTATTATGACATGCGTTTTCCCCTATAATTGATAGAGATAAAAAATTATCTGCAACTCAAACAAAAATTTGACGTTTGTCTTGATACAAATTTCTCTAATGTTGACTCAAAGTTTAATATCTTATATTATTTTCTCACATATTCGTGTTCGACTTGTTTTTTGAAAAACACAAGAAATAAAATTTATGAACAAATATTAATTTCATTAATAATTTTTAATTTTTAAACTGTTTGACAATTTTTACGGATTTCCTTTTTCAACAATTTCCTATGTACTAAAAATACTACAAATTTCTTCCCTGTATGAAAATTTAGTATGTTTTTATTGTGTTAAATAATTAAATAACTCGAATCGAGATGTTTTCTGGCTTTGAAATATATAAAAAAAACAAGTAAATTTGTTTGCGTTTTTTTAAGAAAACGATTCGTTTTTCAAAAACATGTGAACATATTAAAAGAAAATAGAATTTTACACCTGATATAACGAATATAAAACTGATTTAAGTTGCTTTCCATGTACCGTCTAAAAGAAGGTATTATCTATATATATTTATAATTTGCTAAGAATTTTCATTTTCCAGAGCTTTCTGAAGCTCCCAGACGACGTAGAATATTAAAATTTGAGTTACATATGTAACTTTGCATCCTTTGAATCCTAACGAAGCCGGATTTTAAAAATGTTTATCAGGGAGCGGAAATAACCTCACTTATGTGTCATTTTCTGAGCAATGGTACAAAATTAAAAAATTAAAAAAGAGTTATTTATAAAGATTTTCGTCCTACAAATCCTAACGGAGCCAGGCTTATACGATCGTTAAGATTATAAAGATTATCTTTGTTTCTTTTTGGTTGTATTATTTAAATTATCGATAAATAAATTAAAACCTATTATAATTCAATACGATTTATTTAAAACATAACGAAAGGGCCTAACATTTTTAATTAAAAAGTTTTTTTATGTTATTAATGTTTTATAAATTAAACATTTGATATGAAAATTTTAGCGTATAAACGGTGAGCCTAGTATTTTATCTGCGAGTTAGTAACTAATCCTTTGATGATAATAACTGTACTTTTCCCATTTGGCAAGACAAATAAAGAAATATATTTCTTTGTGCATTTTGCGTATAAACAGTAAGTTATTTATTTACATGTTATTTTAATTTGCATTAATCGTGCGTATGAACGTAATAATAATGTTAGTATCATAGTAAAATAATAAAGTACTCGCACATCTACAAAAACAAAAATTGCTTGTATTTTGTGTAAAACTACTGCCCACAATGTCAGAATGCTTTGAACGGAAAAATGAGAGAACGAAAGAGAGCAAGAGAAAAAAACTCAAAAAATATTTTACATGTGAATACAAAAACAATTTGACAGTACCGCGAGGTTTGCCAATGAAAAAATTGTAAAACAGCTGGTCTTACGAGTATACTTTATTATTATACTATGGATAGTATGTAAAATTGTCGTTTTTTTCGACTTAGCCGATTTAAACGACTGGAAAATAAGCCGCCGATGAGCCGATGATATCGTCGGCGGCGCGGCTCGTAAAAATTTATCGGCTTGGTGGCTAGCCGCCGGTCAAGCCGATACGGCTTGCTTCTCTGAATTTTGGCCATCGGTTATGTGTAGTTAGCAACATTCTAGATGGTAACACTCTTATACATTTCAGAGAGTAACAGATTTTTCAAACAAGCTCTCTTGTGCAGACTAGAAATGAGAATTTTCAACTTTGCAGATAAAAATTTAAGTGCCACCAAGTCAAATTTTGTGAATTTAGTACTACGTTTTGTGCAGTGTTGTTAGTAGTAAGAATAAATTATTCGTTAACTGTTTTATTGCATTATTAATTTTGATGTTCTAGTATGTTTTTGACGATAAATAAGTTTTTTTATTTTGGAAAAAACCTTTATTTAGCTTACATGAATATACCAATGTGTAAAAAAAAATAATTTTATTTAATTTTTGTTGGATGTAATTGTATGTATCCGAATAACGAATATTCTGTGATAAAATCAGCATCACTATTTCATATTTTGTTTTGTTTACATAATTTTTGTTGAAATTTTTATAAAATTTAACTATTTTGATCATATTTCTGTTTAAATTCATAAATTTTAACCCGGAGTTGATATGATAGATTAATTACATGTTAATCTAAGATCTAATTCCAAATAAAGTGTTATTTGGAATTACGTGGTAACAAAAAGCAATGAAAATGTTAAACATATGCGATTGTGGCGAATACTGGGTTGACATGCCGGCAGCCGGAAAGTTGATATTTTAATCACTCAGTATATACTTTTTCCTGTTTGTGTTTATGATGTTTGAAAAAAACAATAAATCAGAAAAAATTAAAATAAGTTTGAAAAAATTTCATGCAATTTTTAGCTTTGCGACGACATGCAACTTTTCTTACCCCGCTTGCTTCTCTACACCTCTTGCCTACAAACTTAAAAGTTGCAGCGATTTTTTTCCAGGGAAAATTCCCAATGTAAATGAGCTCTATGTATGCATATACTCTAGGAAGCAGAAGTCTGCGTAAGAACATATGAAAGACATTATTGACGCATGTTTTCTATATATCCTTTAAGATTTTTGGATTTTTTATAGCTCTATATGATAGCTTAATAGCCTGTTTTTATAAAACGAATATTGAATTCGTTTCGTCAAAATGACGAACGAATTTTCATTTCCGTTTTTATAAAACGAATGTCAATGTTTCTAGACGAATACGTAATGATTCATTTGAAAATTTGGTTTTTATAACAAGAATTGAAACGAATTAAAAGCCAAAATCAAACGAACAAAAAATTTCATTCGTTAAGGAAATTTTAATAATAAAAAGGTACAAAATTATCATATTACTAATATTGAAATTCCGCTATAATAATTTTAAAAGCAGTCCAAGATTGAAAACAACTTACTGTAGTTTTGCCGCAAACATAGAGTATATATGATGTAAGATCGGGAAAAATTATGGGAATAAAAACAAGTCAAAAGAAAAAATAGATCGTTTCGTGGGACTTGTGCTAAATTTTGGACTATTAAAATGAAATATGTGTCAAGTATGGTTCGATCCAGTGGCGATAGAAAATAAAACGAACTTATATTTTCTTTAATTCAATATAATACAGTTTAAGTTTTATTAAGTTATATTCTTTCGTATAAAATATTCCTCTTCAAAAAAAATAGATATTTCGACCGTTGGTTTTAAAACGTTCGCGTCAACTCCCTTCTCCTCTCCCCCTTGCTTATGTGCTTGTCCTTTATGTGCTTGAAAAACTATCAAACAATCTTATATGCACAGTTGTATTAATAAGTAGTATTTTGACTTGACAGTTCGGCCAATCCTGATTCCAAGTCGTCCTCGACTTCGCTGTCACCGCCAAGATCAAACATTAGAGATTCGCACCATCGTTTCATTTTATCAGAACTGAAGATTGAAGAAAATTTACGAGACGTTATCTGCATGCCGGGAATGTCCTCGACCAAATATCTATCATTTCCGAGTTCACGTGCAACGAGGTACGGACCACGGTATTTGGGCTCTAGCTTACGCGAGTCACCAGTTGCTTGAGGCTCGTTTGCAATAAGTACCAAGTCACCTTCATGATAGCTCGTTGGCTGACTATGCTTTTTGTCGAACCTTTCCTTCCATCGTTCTCTCTCGTGTTGTATATTTTGCATAGCCAACTGTCTCCTTTCGCTCATGGTGATGGAATCTTCACAACCCATATCATATTGTATAGCAGCCAGTATGCGGTTTTGTATTATGTCGATTGGTCTGTAATCAAAAATAAGCTCATTCGGGCTGAAACCTGTTATTGAGTTCTTGTTGCTGTTTATTGACCACTGCAGTAAGTGGAGTTTCAGGTCCCAATCTTTCTGATCTTCGGTGGTTGTACGTAGGTATGATAAAATTGTCTGGTTGATCCTTTCAACCTGCCCATTTGCTCTGGGAGTGCGTACGGCTGTCTTTATATGTTATATGTATATTATTGGTATCACAATAGTCTTCAAACGTCTTCGATGTGAATGCCGTGCCACGATCCGTAATTATACGTTTTGGTAGACCAAAATAGCTCGCCATCTCGTTCAATATCTTTATAACTGGAGCGGATTTCGTGTTGCGTACTGCCTTCACGATAGCGAATTTCGTAAACCCATCAGATATAGCCAGAATATGTGTGTGTCCTCTTTTGCTCTTAATAAAAGGGCCCAAATGTATCTGGCGAAACGGAAATGGTTCCAGGTCACCGTAGTGAAAACTACCCTCGGTCTTTCCACCTTTAACCTTATTATACGAACACTCTACGCATGCCGATATATATTCTTTCATATATTTTCTCATACGGGGGAACCAAAAATTTTGTTTAGCTCTTTCGAGGGTTTTCTCTAATCCATAATGACCCATGTCATCATGACAGTATTTTGCAATTCGCCACCGCACAGCTTTAGGTATGAACAATCGTAGCCCGCTTTGAGTTATATAATAGAGACGACAATTTTTCAAAACATATTCCGACTTAATATTCCGGTATTGGTCGGATTTCAATTCACCTTTGAGGATTCTTATAATATCCATAAGTTTCTCATCTTTAATTTGCATTGTAAGCACCCAGTCTTCACTGCATACGTTCACATTCATGATAAAACCAGCGGTTTCGGGCTCTGTGGCCGGTAAATCGGGAGCTCTACTCAAAGCGTCGACGTGGGCCATTCGAGACCCTTCTCGATGTACAAACTCGCAATCAAATTCTAGTAGTTTCATCAACCAACGGGATACCCTCGGTAATAATTCTTTAGTCGTTTTTGTTCTGGTTATCGCTGCACAATCGGTCACCACTCGAAAAGGTTTACCCAACAGATAGATTCTAAAACGTTCCAATGTTTCAACCACAGCAAGTACTTCTAATTCATATCCGTGGTATTTTGCCTCTGTCGCAGAGCAATGCCGACTAAAATAAAACACCGGATGCCATCCATCATCACTTGACTGCTGTAAAAGAACTCCTGCCAATCCTAGGCTACACGCATCTGTATGTACCTCGTGTTGTGCTGACTGGTCGAAGATAGCAAGAACGGGTTGGCTACAAAGTATCTCTATTAGTCTATTGAAAGACTGATCCTGGGAACTTCCCCACTTAAAATTTTCAGCCTCCGATTTCCTCAAAAGCTCCGTAAGGGGTCGAGAGATGATTGAGTAATTTTCCACAAATTTTCTGAAGAAGCCAGTCAACCCCAAAAAACGGCGTACCTCGGTGGTATTTGTTGGTATCTTAAAATTCTTGATGACGTTAATCTTCTCAGTTCCGGGCAGAATACCAGATTTGTTTACTGTGTGCCCAAGATACGAAATTTCCTCTGCCAAAAAATTGCATTTATCTAAGCGCAAGGTAAGTCCTGATTTCTCGAGTATATCCAAAAATCGGTTTAAACGGTCGATACCTTCCTCCACAGTTTTGCTAGGAATTATGACATCATCTAGATAAGCCATAACTTCACCAGGTTCCATTTGCTCAACGATACGATTCATTACTGCTTGAAATGCCGCTGGAGCATTCACTAGACCAAAAGGCATACGATTGTATTCATAATGGCCATCCGTTGTTACGAAGGCAGTAAATTTCTTAGACTCCTCCTCGATTTCAATCTGGTGGTAACCCATCCGTAGATCAAGGGTCGAGAAATACTGATTACCGGAGAGCTGTGCGAACTGTTCATCCATAACTGGCTTGGATACGGGATTTTTATCGTAATCTTATTTAACTGACGATAGTCTACGCATAAGCGGTGCTCACCATTCTTCTTTTTCACGAGTACTATACCTGAGGCGTATGGAGAATCTGATTTGCGGATGATCTGATTATCTAGAAGCTCTCTCACTATGCCCGCAACAATAGGGCGTTTTGAAAATGGTATCCTGTAGGGCTTACTACATATAGGTTGGGGGGTACTGACCTGAATGTTCATTCTCACCAAATTGCATTTTCCAAGTTCTTTCATACACTCAGCGAAACACGATTTGTGTTTATTCAAAGTAGCATTCAGTTGTCTACACTCATCGTATGTAAGCTTTCCCTGCGATTCCAAAACATTTATATTTTGTACCCAACACTCATCGCCTTCGATTACTGTTCTTTTACCCTTTTGACACAATAAATTACGACCAATAAGAACGTTATTCGGTAGCATCGTATCTTCCACGACTAATAATTCCGCTTCAAAAATAGTGTCATCAATCAATATTGGCACATTTACCTTGCCGTTACACGTATATTCACCTCCAGCAAAACCTTTCAAAACAATACTGCACGCAATGGTAATGCCTATTTTCTCGGCAAACGATTTCCTTATCAAACTACGGTCGCTTCCAGAATCTATAAACGCTAACGTTGTAACATTGTTTACCTTGACGGCTTTACAAAGATTTTCAGTCGACTCAGGAGTTTCGTCAATAA
Source organism: Protophormia terraenovae (assembly GCA_951394005.1). Classification (NCBI taxonomy): domain Eukaryota; kingdom Metazoa; phylum Arthropoda; class Insecta; order Diptera; family Calliphoridae; genus Protophormia; species Protophormia terraenovae. The sequence goes on along the minus strand of OX596074.1, from coordinate 64,222,234 downwards.
TTTTGTTTACCTTTGATGTTTCACTTTGTTCCGACTTACAATCAGCTGTTCTGTGTGAAGTTCTGTGACAATTATCACAACGATCCTTTTTCTGAGGTTCTGGACACTTAACGGAATAATGCCCAAATTTGGAACAATTATAGCACTTTATCTTGCCTAAACGATCATTATCCTTCTTTATGGCTCCTGTATTTTTCGTAGTGTTACCATTAATGTCCACCTTTTGCTTGCCTTGAACCGCCACTGTTGGCGTTCTTATCTCGTTGTAATTACAGTAGCTAATGATGTCGTAAAGAAGTTGATTGCAAGAGACGTAATCATTCGAAATTTTCCTTTTCAGGTTATAATCATTTATACCATTAACTATATGGCGCGCTATTGCTGACTCGGTAAGATTACCCTTCCTCCCATATGAATACATCTTATAATAATATTCCTGCGGTGTCTCGTGAGATCGACGTATCATTGCAGACATTTTTATGTGCACATCCGCTTCATTATCAGTGTGAGGAAAATCTAAAAGAAATTTATTAGTAAACTGCGACCAAGACATAAATACCTCTTGCAGTGAGTCAACCCAGTATTTTGCTGGGCCCTTCATTTTCTGCTGCACAGCAAAAATTAATGAGCGATCATCCCAACCATAAGCAGACTTTAAAAGTTCAACTCGTTTCACGAACTGTGTTGAGTTTGCAGACTCCTCAAGGGATGGATTGAAATCTGGTAGTAATGATATCATTTCCCTAACTTGGCCGTAAGGATTTCCGATGTTTGGAACCGGTTGTGTAACAGATTGTGGTGGATAAAATGGTGTTGGCATGTTTTCCCTAGTATGAGCATAAGAAGGTTCATGTTGTACGAAATCGGGTGGTTGTGAATTTGGCTGCACATAGCCCGTGTTTAGTTGGCCAACTTGAACGTAAGTTGGTATTTGAGAGTGACTGGTGGCATTAGTTAACGGTGAACTATAGGTATAATTTATAGTTGACGTCTTTTGTGGTACGTAGTTGTCTGATGGTATCGGCATATGTGGAACGTGCATCGTGGTAGATGGTACATTGCAATGAGATGTTACGATGTTTGTCGTGTACGGGTTTCGAACAAAAGAACTCGACGTTGGTTGTACTACGTAGGGTTGTGGAACCATATTCGTTGTGGACGTATTTTGAACATAAGGGTTTAACGTAGGTTGTGAAACCATATTCGGTGTGGACGTGGTATGAACATAAGGGTTCAACGTTGGTTGTGTTACGTTAGGTTGTGAAACCATATACGGTGTGGACGTGGTTTGAACATAAGGGTTCAACATTGGTTGTGTTACGTTAGGTTGTGAAACCATATTCGGTGTGGACGTGGTTTGAACAAAAGGGTTCAACGTTGGTTGTGTTACGTTAGGTTGTGAAACCATATTCGGTGTGGACGTGGTTTGAACATAAGGGTTCAACGTTGGTTGTGTTACGTTAGGTTGTGAAACCATATTCGGTGTAAATACAGGACGATTTACACCAGCTAAAACGTACTGGTGACTGCAGACAGAACGAGGCTCTGAGTCAAATGTAACAACTGGTAACAAACTTTCCTGAGAGCGATGAGGTGACACCTCCGGCATCATAAAATTCTAAATTGGAGATGATGCATCTGCAGGATCAAATTCATATGGCCCATAGCGATCCATTACCGCACGTGTGTTGGCCACTTGCTTCTCCAATTGCAAAACACGTTGTGAAATATCACCAAAGATTGTTCCTGATTGCTTTTGTACGTCTTTCGTATCAAATTTCTCAAGGCGGTCGATAAGTTGATTTTTATTGCCGGTACAAGGAAGTCCGATTTCCCTGCACTTTGCCTGTAATTTCTTTACTGTTAACGTGTGTAAATTCTCCATTATAAAAACGAAACAAAATTATTTGCGGCGTCTTCCAGGAATTCTTTATCCCACTTCTGAAAATGTCAAGTATGGTTCGAGCCAGTGGCGATAGAAAATAAAACGAACTTATATTTTCTTTAATTCAATATAATACAGTTTAAGTTTTATTAAGTTATATTCTTTCGTATAAAATATTCCTCTTCAAAAAAAAATTGATATTTCGACCGTTGGTTTTAAAACGTTCGCGTCAACTCCCTTCTCCTCTCCCCCTTGCTTATGTGCTTGTCCTTTATGTGCTTGAAAAACTATCAAACAATCTTATATGCACAGTTGTATTAATAAGTAGTATTTTGACTTGACATATGTTTAATTTCAATGTGATTTTTTAGATGTGGAAACTGTTACTGCACTTTTGGTTTGCAAAAAACTAATTTGAAACATTTCAATAACAATATTAACGATTTAAGAGATTTGCGGAAATGTGTTTTTTATGGTTCAATTAATGGTCGATATTAGCAAAATTTGTGACAGATTTCATTTAAACAGCGTAATGTTTGAGGTTAGTGCCCAATACCGGAAATATATTTATATAGGCTAAATATTTAATTTGTCCGTGCGTTACATATACTGTGCTGGTGTTTGGATCGAATGACAGCACAAAATTTGTTAAATATTGACCAATAATTTACGATCTGTGATACAGAACGCCAACACAAATAATTTTTCTACAGAAGTCATATATTTTTTAAACAAATAAATAATATTTTTAAACGTAAAAACGTAACTTGAAAAGAACGAATTCGTGCAAGTTATAAAAACCAAATTTCATACGTATTCGCCTACAAACGAATCGATCGTACACAAATTCGTTCGTTTTTTAAAACAGGCTGTAAATCTTTAACAACATTTAAGTAAAACATCAACTTTAGAAAAGTGAATAGATTCGCGGATTTCCAAAATTATTAAAATAAAGTGATATAATTATACAGCAAAAGTGTGCGTACATTATTGAAAAGTCTATTTTTTTTTAATTTGTTGCGTTTTAAATTGCTGTTGTTTACTTAATTGTTGTTACAAAATTTTCCAATATAATTTAAGATGTTTTCGTAATAAATCAAGCAAGAAATTAATTTATTCTTATTGAAAATATGAATTTAATTTTTGTAAGGATGCTGAATAAAGCATTCAGAAATATCAATAGAAAACCATTTGTCTGTCTAAGGAGAAATTAGTATTAACCGAAATAATAGGGCCCTTTTCACTTAAATCACGTTTTTGAGAAATTAATGACATGAATTAAGGAAAAATGAGGTCATGTTATACGTGAAAAAATATTAAATTCGAATAAAGTGCGATTATTCCAGATAAAATTAATAAAAAATATTGTTTGCATTCTTGATTCTCGCGGTATAGTTGTACCTAGAAAACATTTTTATATATTATAAATGAATAGAAAATAACTAGGTTTTCTTATAATGGGACTATTTCATTAATAGCATGATTCGATTTTCTTACTATGTTGTGTTATGACCTTATTTAGAGAGAACCACATTTAGCATCATCTTAGAATACACCTTTTTTAGAAATTCTTTTGATTTTTATAGCTTAATTAAAAAAAAAAAAAAAAAAATATTAATTATAATTTGTATTATAAAACAAAGTTACTTTCCCATTTTCTTATTCCAAATAAACTAAAAATTTATTGCATCGGCCTATATTTTCACAAATCGTAATTCTTATTAAAAAAACTATAAGTAAACGAAAAAAAGTAACAAAAATATGTGTAGGTTAGGTTAGGTTGAAAGAGGATCACACAGAAACTGTGTGTATTCACAAGACCAATTATGCTGATACATAGTGAATCCTCAAAAAGAAAGAAAAGAGAAATAACAAAGTAAGAAAAAAATAAATAAAAATAAAATAAAATAGCTAAAGAGTCAGATGGACCTTATAGATATTTGGACTATGAAAGACCGGACAATGGACAAAGTGTGAAACGTTAGGGTATTGCCCCTATTTTCTTTTGTTTTGGGTCACAGGCAATACAAAGGCTGTGTGGTGGGAGGCCCAGACAGACAGACAGGCAGACGGACAGGCTGGGTGATAGACTTCATTTTGGTAGCTTATTTATTATTCTTTTGACACGAGAATTATTATGTATATGGTCTTAGTGTGCTTTGCGGTGAAAAGAATCCCCCTATGGTCGACGAGCAGCTGGATAGTTAGAGCCACCGTGTCATAAAATACATCTTGTCTTAACACACCAGGAACGACCATAACATATGGCGCCCAACGATAGGATACCTTAATGTATAATTTGTACTGATTGAATGAATGAATGTTTTTCTGATTTGTATGTGTGTGAAATGTCATGGGCTAAGTTTCGTCAAGTCTGACTTTCCGAAGTTTTTTTGATCCTGAGTTTAGCTCAATTGTGAATCCTGTAAGTTGTTAACTTCTAATTAGAGGTATTTGATTATGAATAGTTTCAACATCATTGGATTTAGTTTGTATGAGTGTTGTTTCTGTAACGGTGAATGATTTCTTTAGGATTAATGTTTTTGGTCCTAACACTAGTATTTTTTACTGTTGTAAATGGATTAACTAGGTAGCCTTATATTATTTTTACTAGCTTTGTATATAAGATGTATCTAGTAAGTTTCCTGTATAATGCGTGAATGACGTCTGATTGTTATAGCTTCAACAAATCACTTTATCATTAGTACAACACCTTAAATATCGACATTAAGTAAATTATTTTTATTACTATTGTATACTTATAAAAAAAAAAAAAAAAATATATATATATATATATATATATATATATATATATATATATATATATATATATATATATATATTGAATTTTTATTGTTTTATATCTAAAGATAGGGGAATAAGACTCATATTTTTTAATTGATATTGCATGGATGGTATTGAAGAAGATTTAGGAAATCCTCTGAGTAGAATAGTTGCTGGGGAAAGGCGTATTACCCGTAGTGTTATTCGAGCATTGGAGACGCAAGTCGTAGGTTCAATTTTGACTCAAATTGACACAGATATTGAGCGTCCAGTGGACTTTGTTCCGACTGATTATTTGAATAGATGTGCTAATTTCATCTTTGGGAGATCATCTGAATCGGAAACAAATTCTTTAGATAGCTTAGTAGAGCAAACTGTAAGAGGTACTGTTGATAATTCTTTGAATTTTTCGCAAAAACTTGAGAAACTGACGGAAATGTCTAGTGATCAGCAGAATAACGGGAATTCATCACCGAGTTGTGAAGCATCCTCAGAAAATGCAGCACAGAAATCAGCAATAGATACCCAATTAAGTCAAGTAATGGCAATGTTACTTCAACAAAATCAAATGTTGGCCTGTTGTATGAGTGAACTAAAGCGAGTGAGGGGGGATGTTGTTACCTTAAATCACCGTGTAGCTGAAGTAGAAGGGACTGGGAATGCCAGTTCTATTAATGCTCCAGGGATAAGTTCTACACCCAGTAAGACTATGCATACCAGTCAGTGTAACCCTCTTATGACAAATGCTACAGACGAGCGGAATCCTTTTACTTCAGGACAGGCCGATTTAAATCCCGAGCCAATTCGCAACCGTAATGAGAATGACAGAAGGACTACTGAGGGAGGAAGAAGATCAGATGGTTCTAGTTTTATGTACCACACAAGAGATCTAGAACATCGTAAACCTGTGGACGTAGATAAGTGGCATATCAAATTCGATGGTAGCGGAAGGGGCATGACAGTTGAGAGTTTCATTTTTCGCATTGAGAAGATGAGAGAGCAGTATAATATAACTTTCAATCAGTTGTTCAGTGATTTTCATTGTTTAGTGACAGGGAGTGCTGCCAAATGGTATTGGCAAGTTTTAGAGGATAATTCAGACGACATAGACTTTGACTACTTTCAGCTTAAACGAGAACTATTAAATCACTTTAAATCTGCGGACACTGATTATGAAATTATTGGGCAGATAGTTGAGTGCAAACAACAACCAGGGCAAGGATTTGAAGAATTTTACACTGAAATCCATAACCTGACTTTTAAACTACATAAGAAGATACCAGAAAAAGAATTGGTACAAATCATTCGGGGCAATCTTAGAAGCAACATAGCTACTTTAATATCCTCCGCTACAATAGAAACTATAGCGGACTTAAAAAAGGAATCCAAAAGAGCGGAAAAACTTATAAAAGAAAGTAGACAACGTCCAAGGGCAGTTAATGCATTTGTTAGAGAGGATGAAGATGACATTTTTGATTTGGAGGCTATTGCACCACATCAAAGAAATAACCAAAATTTTTCAAACGGCCGAAATAATAACCCACAATTTTCTAATAGTTCTTCTGGCAATTCCAGCCATTCCCAAATAAACCAGACTAAGCAACCCTGCATTCCTTCAACTATTTCCAAGGATTTTTGCCAATCACCATTTCATTTAAATCTATGTTTCACTTGCGGAATGCCTGGGGATTTTTATCGTAAAAATTCAGATAATGTTAAACAAGCTGCTGTTTGCAAATCTACTTTTCATTACATGAAATGTTTTTCTTGTGGAAAAGATGACTCGTTCTGTGAATATAGGTCTATTTCGGGAAACGTAAAGATGGCAGAAGTGACCGGGAACTTTTGTCAAACGACAAAAACCCCGGAGATGAACCAATAAAAATATTGACAAAAGAAAATAAAGATTTATAGCCTGTTTCTCTATGTCGAACGAAAATCAAAGCGAACGAAAGCAAGTCGAACGAATTCGAATAATTTTGGGTTTCTGTATTTCCTACGCTTTCGTTCGCATGGAGTTACGTCTTTTCGTATTGTTTTTGTTTTATTTTGCTTTCAGAGTAACTTTATTTAGTAAAAATATTAAAAGTACTACTAAATTGTTTAAACTTATATACAACCAAGTAAATAAACAAACAAAATTAAAATAATTAAAAAATAAAATTTTTTTTGATTTTAGAAATGGTTTTTTAGACACAAAATCGTTATTTATGGATACCAAATGCATCAAAATGAATAATAAACATGATTAAGGAACATTTGCAATGTCCTTATGAGTATTTTTCCTATTTTTCTTTAAAAAATTCAACCAGTCGAAAGCAAAATAGCAAGTGACTGATTTTGACATTTTTGTTCTTATCGTTCGAAATACAGAAACCCAATTTTATATGAAAACACTAACGTTTTCTTTCGACTTGTCGTTCGACTCATTGTTCGCATAGAAGTGAGTTAGAGAAACCCAAATCAGTTTTCATTCGCTTAGAAGGCGAAAGAAAGCTTTCGTTCGACATAGAGAAACAGGCCATTAGAAAAAAGTAAAACAGAATTTAAAGTACCTATAAAATCATTACACCAAAGGAAGTTAGAATATGAGAAAACTAGAAATATAATTTTTTAAGAAGCAATTAAGTGTATGAGTAGAAAATATAGAAAGATTCAAAAGCTGAGAGATAAAGTTGCGAAGATTAAAAGGGCAAAACAATTGATAGTGGAAACAGTTGCAAAGAAAGGACATGATAATCGCTTTTATGCTAAAGCTTTGGTCAGTGGAAAAGAAATTTTGGCTTTGCTCGATTCTGGAGCTGGCGTATGTTGCATTGGTAGAAATGCTCTCAAATTTCTTGAGGGGAAAGAAAAAATGATAATTAAAATTAAGGGTCAACAGGTGAGGACGGCTAGTGGAGGAGGAGTACCGGTAGTAGGAATTATTACCCTTCCTGTTGTTTGGGAAAATGTTACCGCAGAACTGGATTTTATAATAGTGCCTGATTTAGAACAAGAGTTTTATTTCGGTATAGATTTCTGGAATGTTTTTAAATTGCCTATTATAGGAGAACAGAAGGTTTCAGCTCTCAATTCATTACCAATTTGCGAAATTACTAATTTAGACAATGATCAAAACCAACACAGCCTTACCGTTGAACAATCAAAAATGTTGGAAAATGTTAAATCTAAGTTTCCTTCATTCTCTGTACTGGGTCTAGGTCGAACATCTTTAGAACAGCATATAATTGAAGTTACAAACGAAGATATTCCCTTTAAAAAAAGGCACTACCCAGTGTCTCCGGCTATACAGGATTTGCTATATAAAGAATTGGACCGTATGCTCACCCTCGGTGTTATTGAGGTCAGTAATAGTAGTTGGAGTTCACCGGTAACACTTGTTAGAAAAGAAAATAAAAATAGGCTATGTCTTGATGCCCGCAAAATCAATTCAAGAACAATCAAAGACGCATATCCACTTCCTCACATAGAAGGAATTTTAAGTAGGTTGCAAGACACAAAATTCATCTCTGCCATTGATTTAAAAGATGCATTTTGGCAGATTCCACTAGAGGAAAAGTCGAGGGAAAAGACAGCTTTTACAGTTCCTGGGCGGCCATTATACCAGTATACGGTAATGCCGTTCGGTCTGTGTAATGCCGCCCAGAGAATGTGTAGGTTGATGGACAAAGTTATACCCGCAGCCTTGCGGAATAATGTTTTTGTTTACCTCGACGATCTTCTAGTGGTTTCTGCCAATTTATCGGAGTATATTAATCTACCAGAAGATGTAGCTCGATGTTTGACCGCTGCAGGTTTAACGATAAATATAGAGAAGAGCAAGTTTTGTTATAAGGAAGTACGTTATTTAGGATTTGTAGTCGGTAATGGGTGCATTCGGACGGATGATGCAAAAGTAGATGCGATAAAAGAATTTCCTGTTCCGAAAACTCCCAGGCAGCTAAGGCGGTTCTTAGGAATGTGTGGGTGGTATCGCCGATTTATTCGGAACTATGCTAATGTCGCTGCTCCCCTCCACGATTGCCTTACGAAGGAAAATATTCGAAAATTTGTATTGTCAAAGGAAGCTCTGGAGTCATTTGAGCTGTTAAAGAAATGTCTTACTTCTGCTCTCTTACTCGTCAACCCTGATTTCAAGCGTAGATTTTTCATTCAATGTGATGCATCAACTCAGGGTGTTGGTGGTGTATTGTTTCAAGTAGATGATGAAGGTTACGAACATCCTATAGCCTATATGTCCGCTAAGCTTAACAAAGCTCAGCGGAATTATAGTGTTACGGAACTGGAGTGCTACGCGGCAGTACTGGGTGTCAAAAGATTCCGACCTTACATAGAAGGACTTCCGTTTACCATTATCACTGATCATTCTAGCTTGAAATGGCTCATGCGCCAAAAGGAGCTTTCTGGTCGACTTGCTAGATGGAGTTTAAAACTTCAAGCCTTTGAGTTTGATATTCAACATCGGAAAGGCTCCCAGAATATTGTACCCGATGCTCTTTCTCGGGCTTATATGGAAGAAATTTTAGAAAACAGTCGGTTGTTAGATTTGGATTTGTCTAGCCCTTATTTTGATTCAGAGGAATATCGGAATCTTTGGAACAATATTCTGAATAAGAAAGATAACCTTCCTGACTTGTGCGTTTCAGATAATTTTATATACAAGCGAACAAAATTTGCTACCGGTGACCTAATCGATGAGGACAATGCATGGAAAATCTGGGTTCCTAAAGAACTTCGAACAGAGTTAGTTTTAGCGTCGCATTCTTCTCCGTCATCTGGACATGGAGGCATTCACAAAACTCTTTCGAGACTAAGGGAAAAGTACTACTGGACAGGTATGGCAAGTGAAGTCCAAATGATGGTTAAAACTTGTGAAGTTTGTAACGTAAATAAGACAACAAACGCTTTTAAGAGACCAGTGATGGGGAGCCAATTGGTAACAGAGCGACCTTTTCAGAGGCTCTATATAGATTTTATGGGTCAGTATCCCCGAACTTAGGATGGGAATTCGTTTTTGTTTGTCTGCTTAGACCATTTTAGCAAATATGTACTACTTGAACCCATGAGATCTGCCACTGCTGACAACGTCGTGAAGTTTTTAGAAAAGCGTGTATTCCATGTATTCGGTGTTCCTGAATTTATTCACTCCGACAATGGTCAACAATTTAGATCCCATATTTTTGAGTCGTTCTGCGAAAAATATGGAATCAGACGCATTCGAACTGCGCGGTATGCACCTCAATCAAATGCCGCAGAAAGGGTGAACCGATCGGTTTTGCAAATGATTAGATCATTCATTGATGAAGACCAACGTAATTGGGATCGGCACATTAGCGATATTGAATTTGCCTTAAGAAGTACTTATCATAGTGCAATAGGAATGGCACCATATTATACACTTTTTGGAATGAATATGGTGCAACATGGTTCGTCATACAATATAATTAAAAAACTTGGATCTATTAAGGATACCGACATGAACTTAGAAAACTTTGCAGATAAACAGCAACTTATTCAAGATAAGGTCTACAAAAATTTAAGTAAGGCTCATGACCGTTCCACCAAAAACTATAATACTCGAGCTAGGGAAGTGAAATTTAAATAGGGACAATTTGTTTACAAAAGAAATTTTAGACTCAGCAACAAAACTATAATTCGAAGTTAGCACCACCCCACGTTAAATGTGTAGTGTTAAAAGTTCTCGGGTACTCTTTGTATGAGCTGGGAAGTTTAGATGGAAAAAGTATAGGCATATTCCATGGCCAGGATCTGTTCACAGTTTGAATTTTAAATCATTGCCAAAATCTTACATATGTAGTTTCCGGCTAGCATGAGAAATTTTAGACTCAGCAACAAAACTATAATTCGAAGTTAGCACCACCCCACGTTAAATGTGTAGTGTTAAAAGTTCTCGGGTACTCTTTGTATGAGCTGGGAAGTTTAGATGGAAAAAGTATAGGCATATTCCATGGCCAGGATCTGTTCACAGTTTGAATTTTAAATCATTGCCAAAATCTTACATATGTAGTTTCCGGCTAGCATGAGTGGGTCGAAGCCACACGTGAACCTAGGATACCATTTCCTTATTTATACTATATAGTCTCATTCAGCAACTGTTTGATTATTTTTGCTTTCTTATAACTCCTTTTACGCACTCGTTCCATACCTTCAACGGTATCGACGGTTGCGAGCCTGTTACGATAACGATCACGTTTTGTATTGGACATATGTTGCCATTTCGGATAGATATTTTTTTCGTAGTTACTGTTCACTGATTTGATTCTTTTGGAAAGGGAGATGAGAGAAAAGAAAAAAAAAAAAAAAAGGAAGAAAAAGAATAACTTGACCACATGAAGTTTTTTTTTTGTTTTATTTATTTCATTTATGAACATTCATTTTATAAAAATAAAAACAAATGAAATCAGTATTAAATTTCATTAAAAATAAAAAAAATAATAAAACTAAAAAAAAAGAAACAATATATATGTATAAACACAAATGATTATTAAATAAAAGGATGTGCCTAAATCTAAAATAATTTAAATATGTGAGCGCATTACATAATCATGAGAAATATATGTTCTTTAAATTTGCTAAGCAAGATTAAAATATCGTACGTTTCAACCAATATCTAATAATAAAGAAAATCTGTCTCCTTTTATTCTGGTGTCCGGGGTGAACAGATAAAACCCGCATTTATGTTGTTCCAGTTCATATACATATATTATGTGAATTCTAGTATACTATATACATGTTACACATATATGTATATACGAAATATAACATTCTAAATTACATAAAAAAATTATATTTATATAAATATACATTAAAGAATATAAATAAATAATAATCTAATAATTCAATATTTATTTACAAATTTTTATTTTATACATATACATATATTAAAATAAAAAAAAAAAAAGAAAATAAGATTAAGAAATGAAATGTTACTGAAGTTAAATTTGATCCTCTGATAAAAAATTTATTATTATGTTAAATTATAAGCACATGAAACTGAAATATTAATATAATAAAAATAAACAAAAAAAAAAATTTTTTTAAATATTTATATATTAATAAGTAAAAAAAAAAAAAATACATAAACTTATATTGTTACTTAAATTGATTCCTTTATATATCTTTCTTTATTTTTAACAAATATCTCTCGGAATTGTAAAGGAAAGTGTAAATGTAAAAAATAAAAAAATTGAGAATTACAAAGATTCTCTTGTTTTAAACTAACATTCTCTATAAAAAAATATAATAAAAAAAAAACATAAAGAGAAGTAATAATAAAAACAGCTCTTTTCAAAGGTGAGTGAAATTATTATAATTGCAGTCTCTTATATTTGTAATAAGTTTTAATTACAAACATTTTTTTATTTTTTTTATTTTGTTTTGTTTATACTTTCCTATATATATATATATATATATATATATATATATATATATATATATATATATATATATATATATATATATATATATATATATATTTTTTTTTTTTTTTTTTTTTGAAGAAAAAAAATCCCTTTATGACAGATATAGGTCCATCACTATCTGACTACAAGATTATGGCAACCATACTTATTTGCTTTTATCATGTATTTTCGATAAATCATGTATGTTTAATCAGTAATACGTGAATTGTGAGAGACATACACAGTTATTTTATATATTTTTTTAAAGCTTTCAAAGTTCGAGAAAGAATTGAGATAAATAATGGAAAGGAAAAGAGTGGTAGCTGGGATTGATATGAAACACAGACAATTTTTGAAATTGAAGTGATACCGGTAAACATTCGGAGCGGTAAAAGTAAAATATTAAAATAAGAATAACAAAAACGTGACTTACAAAAGTTCATAAGTGAAAGTCTAAGTCTTAATAAGTTGAATTTATTAATCTTTATTAAACGTCTAAAAGATTCTAAAGTAATTTATTTTTTTTTTTAAATTTTGGAAAAAGAAAACAAAATTTCCGGGAAGAAAATTAACTAATTTTAAGATTTACACACAGTGTGCGATTTAAAAATTTAAATGGAAATAATTATGGAACTTCGGAACGGCTGCTCCGATTTTCATGAAATGGTGATAGTAGAGGTGTAGGCAAGTTTAAGTTTTGAGCTTGGACCGTATAGACTTACAGGGGATAAGTCCACAGGGTGCCAAAGTTAGACACCTCGGGTATAAAATTTATTAAAAACGATCCTGATTCCTTATATCTGTACCGATATAAAAGATTTTTATATAGGAGGATTCTGCTAGTCGAGATCTACAAAAAACATCGTCGTGTGCATATATTATCTCCTTTAGTTTAAGAGATATTGAGCTTCAAACATTAAAATTTTTAGCCTGCCTTGGTGAAGTTTTTTTCGCTACAATGGGTCCAATTTTAGCCTCATTGTTTCAAAATATTTATTATTTCGTTAAAAACATATAGAAAAGTTGTGCAAAGAAAGAATTTTGGAAAAATATTTACGGAGTCAAAAGTGACAAGCATTTAAATTTAAACTTTCCAAAAAAGTTGATTTTTTACCGTTTTTTTGCAAAAAAAGTGGTAACATTCTTTTTCTGTTATATAAAAATTTTCTTAAGTAACATATATGATATTTATATTTTTGTAAAAGATAACTAAATACAAAATACTTTAAAGGAAAAAATGCTTTCAAAAATCGAATTTTGCGAGAACTAGGGTTTCCCAAATTTGACCCATTTTTTCAACTAATTTCTAACTTTCGCATTAATTTCTCAAATCGCAAAACTGGAATCAAAAAAAAGTTATACTTTTTACTTAGTCTGAAGTGTTTTAATTTTTGCTCGCCGTTATCGGTTGGAAAGATATAGAAAAAAATTTTAAAAAATCCTATTTTTGGAAATTTTTTTCTATATCTTTCCAACCGATAACGGCGAGCAAAAATTAAAACACTTCAGACTAAGTAAAAAGTATAACTTTTTTTTGATTCCAGTTTTGCGATTTGAGAAATTAATGCGAAAGTTAGAAATTAGTTGAAAAAATGGGTCAAATTTGGGAAACCCTAGTTCTCGCAAAATTCGATTTTTGAAAGCATTTTTTCCTTTAAAGTATTTTGTATTTAGTTATCTTTTACAAAAATATAAATATCATATATGTTACTTAAGAAAATTTTTATATAACAGAAAAAGAATGTTACCACTTTTTTTGCAAAAAAACGGTAAAAAATCAACTTTTTTGGAAAGTTTAAATTTAAATGCTTGTCACTTTTGACTCCGTAAATATTTTTCCAAAATTCTTTCTTTGCACAACTTTTCTATATGTTTTTAACGAAATAATAAATATTTTGAAACAATGAGGCTAAAATTGGACCCATTGTAGCGAAAAAAACTTCACCAAGGCAGGCTAAAAATTTTAATGTTTGAAGCTCAATATCTCTTAAACTAAAGGAGATAATATATGCACACGACGATGTTTTTTGTAGATCTCGACTAGCAGAATCCTCCTATATAAAAATCTTTTATATCGGTACAGATATAAGGAATCAGGATCGTTTTTAATAAATTTTATACCCGAGGTGTCTAACTTTGGCACCCTGTGGACTTATCCCCTGTAAGTCTATACGGTCCAAGCTCAAAACTTAAACTTGCCTACACCTCTACTATCACCATTTCATGAAAATCGGAGCAGCCGTTCCGAAGTTCCATAATTATTTCCATTTAAATTTTTAAATCGCACACTGTGTGTAAATCTTAAAATTAGTTAATTTTCTTCCCGGAAATTTTGTTTTCTTTTTCCAAAATTTAAAAAAAAAATAAATTACTTTAGAATCTTTTAGACGTTTAATAAAGATTAATAAATTCAACTTATTAAGACTTAGACTTTCCGGTATCACTTCAATTTCAAAAATTGTCTGTGTTTCATATCGGTCCCAGCTACCACTCTTTTCCTTTCCATTATTTATCTCAATTCTTTCTCGAACTTTGAAAGCTTTAAAAAAATATATAAAATAACTGTGTATGTCTCTCACAATTCACGTATTACTGATTAAACATACATGATTTATCGAAAATACATGATAAAAGCAAATAAGTATGGTTGCCATAATCTTGTAGTCAGATAGTGATGGACCTATATCTGTCATAAAGGGATTTTTTTTCTTCAAAAAAAAAAAAAAAAAAAAAAAAAATATATATATATATATATATATATATATATATATATATATATATATATATATATATATATATATATATATATATATATATATATATATATATATATATATATATATATATATATATATATATATATATATATATATATATATATATAGGAAAGTATAAACAAAACAAAATAAAAAAAATAAAAAAATGTTTGTAATTAAAACTTATTACAAATATAAGAGACTGCAATTATAATAATTTCACTCACCTTTGAAAAGAGCTGTTTTTATTATTACTTCTCTTTATGTTTTTTTTTTATTATATTTTTTTATAGAGAATGTTAGTTTAAAACAAGAGAATCTTTGTAATTCTCAATTTTTTTATTTTTTACATTTACACTTTCCTTTACAATTCCGAGAGATATTTGTTAAAAATAAAGAAAGATATATAAAGGAATCAATTTAAGTAACAATATAAGTTTATGTATTTTTTTTTTTTTTACTTATTAATATATAAATATTTAAAAAAATTTTTTTTTTTGTTTATTTTTATTATATTAATATTTCAGTTTCATGTGCTTATAATTTAACATAATAATAAATTTTTTATCAGAGGATCAAATTTAACTTCAGTAACATTTCATTTCTTAATCTTATTTTCTTTTTTTTTTTTTTATTTTAATATATGTATATGTATAAAATAAAAATTTGTAAATAAATATTGAATTATTAGATTATTATTTATTTATATTCTTTAATGTATATTTATATAAATATAATTTTTTTATGTAATTTAGAATGTTATATTTCGTATATACATATATGTGTAACATGTATATAGTATACTAGAATTCACATAATATATGTATATGAACTGGAACAACATAAATGCGGGTTTTATCTGTTCACCCCGGACACCAGAATAAAAGGAGACAGATTTTCTTTATTATTAGATATTGGTTGAAACGTACGATATTTTAATCTTGCTTAGCAAATTTAAAGAACATATATTTCTCATGATTATGTAATGCGCTCACATATTTAAATTATTTTAGATTTAGGCACATCCTTTTATTTAATAATCATTTGTGTTTATACATATATATTGTTTCTTTTTTTTAGTTTTATTATTT
The DNA here is from genome assembly GCA_951394005.1 of Protophormia terraenovae. Lineage (NCBI taxonomy): Eukaryota > Metazoa > Arthropoda > Insecta > Diptera > Calliphoridae > Protophormia > Protophormia terraenovae. The sequence continues at coordinate 64,206,294 of OX596074.1, read as the reverse complement.
TTTTTATTTTTAATGAAATTTAATACTGATTTCATTTGTTTTTATTTTTATAAAATGAATGATCATAAATGAAATAAATAAAACAAAAAAAAAACTTCATGTGGTCAAGTTATTCTTTTTCTTCCTTTTTTTTTTTTTTCTTTTCTCTCATCTCCCTTTCCAAAAGAATCAAATCAGTGAACAGTAACTACGAAAAAAATATCTATCCGAAATGGCAACATATGTCCAATACAAAACGTGATCGTTATCGTAACAGGCTCGCAACCGTCGATACCGTTGAAGGTATGGAACGAGTGCGTAAAAGGAGTTATAAGAAAGCAAAAATAATCAAACAGTTGCTGAATGAGACTATATAGTATAAATAAGGAAATGGTATCCTAGGTTCACGTGTGGCTTCGACCCACTCATGCTAGCCGGAAACTACATATGTAAGATTTTGGCAATGATTTAAAATTCAAACTGTGAACAGATCCTGGCCATGGAATATGCCTATACTTTTTCCATCTAAACTTCCCAGCTCATACAAAGAGTACCCGAGAACTTTTAACACTACACATTTAACGTGGGGTGGTGCTAACTTCGAATTATAGTTTTGTTGCTGAGTCTAAAATTTCTCATGCTAGCCGGAAACTACATATGTAAGATTTTGGCAATGATTTAAAATTCAAACTGTGAACAGATCCTGGCCATGGAATATGCCTATACTTTTTCCATCTAAACTTCCCAGCTCATACAAAGAGTACCCGAGAACTTTTAACACTACACATTTAACGTGGGGTGGTGCTAACTTCGAATTATAGTTTTGTTGCTGAGTCTAAAATTTCTTTTGTAAACAAATTGTCCCTATTTAAATTTCACTTCCCTAGCTCGAGTATTATAGTTTTTGGTGGAACGGTCATGAGCCTTACTTAAATTTTTGTAGACCTTATCTTGAATAAGTTGCTGTTTATCTGCAAAGTTTTCTAAGTTCATGTCGGTATCCTTAATAGATCCAAGTTTTTTAATTATATTGTATGACGAACCATGTTGCACCATATTCATTCCAAAAAGTGTATAATATGGTGCCATTCCTATTGCACTATGATAAGTACTTCTTAAGGCAAATTCAATATCGCTAATGTGCCGATCCCAATTACGTTGGTCTTCATCAATGAATGATCTAATCATTTGCAAAACCGATCGGTTCACCCTTTCTGCGGCATTTGATTGAGGTGCATACCGCGCAGTTCGAATGCGTCTGATTCCATATTTTTCGCAGAACGACTCAAAAATATGGGATCTAAATTGTTGACCATTGTCGGAGTGAATAAATTCAGGAACACCGAATACATGGAATACACGCTTTTCTAAAAACTTCACGACGTTGTCAGCAGTGGCAGATCTCATGGGTTCAAGTAGTACATATTTGCTAAAATGGTCTAAGCAGACAAACAAAAACGAATTCCCATCCTAAGTTCGGGGATACTGACCCATAAAATCTATATAGAGCCTCTGAAAAGGTCGCTCTGTTACCAATTGGCTCCCCATCACTGGTCTCTTAAAAGCGTTTGTTGTCTTATTTACGTTACAAAAGTGCTAAATACGTATCCTTCTGTTATATCCGTAAGACAGAAAACAAATACATATTATATTTAGGAAATTTTGTCTTCTTTTCAAATATGTTTAAAAAATTTTACGATACAGACATTTGTTTAAGACTTTTGGCAAAAAACACTGAGAAAGGATTGATTTGTGATATTTTGCATATTTTTAATTTTTAATTATGCAATAAAATTCTTGTTAGTAAATATTTTTGAATGAAATTTCACACATAAGAAGATTTTTTTATGCTTAATTTAAAGCGCTATTCACTTTTTTACATTTGTCTACAAAAATTCCGTAATTCCCAAAAAACTTTAAAAAATTTACAAAAATGGGATTTTTTACTTTTTTTGCTATATCTTTCCAACCGATAACGAGGAGCAAAAATTTCTATTGTGAAAAAAATTTAAACACTTTAGACTAAGTAAAAAGTGTAACTTTTTTTTTATTCCTGCTTTGCGATTTGAGAAATTAAGCCGAAAATTCGAAATTAGTTGGAAAAATAGGTCAAATTTGGGAAACCCTGGTTCTAGCAAAAATTGATTTTTTAAAGCTTTTTTCCTTTAAAGTATTTTGTGTTTAGCAATATTTCAGATAAATATATATACTATATATGTTACTTAAGAAATTTTTTATATAACAGAAAAATAATGTTACCACTTTTTTGACAAAAAAACGGGTAAAAATCAACTTTTTTTGAAAGTTTAAATTTAAATGCTTGTAATTTTTAACTCCGTAAATATTTGTTCAAAATTCTTTCTTTATAATTTTTTTTTATTTGATTTTAATGAAATAAGACAAATTTTAAAACTATGAGGTTAAAATTGGACCCGCTGTAGCGAAAAAACTTCATCAAGACAGGCTAAAAAGTAAAAATTTTAATTTTTGAAGCTTAATATCTCTTAGACAAAAAGAGATAATATAGGCATACGACGATGTTTTATGCAGATATATAGCAGAATCCTCACATATAAAAATCTTTTAAATCGGTTCAGATATAAGGAATCAGGATCGTTTTTATTAAATTTTATACCCGAGGTGTCCAACTTTGGGGCTCTGTAACTCGCCACCTGTAAGTCTGTATGGGCCGGGCTTAAAACTTAAACTTGTCTTCACCTCTACTATCACCATGTGAAATTTCATGGAAATCGGAGCAGCCGTTCCGAAGTTCCATAATTATTTCCATTTCTTTTTTTAAATCGCACACTGTGTTATAGTCGAGATAAAGCATATAAGGTAATAAAACTGACTACATTACGTAATAGAATTTATATCGATAATTATCATTTTTCATTATTTGGGTAGGAAAACGGAAAGGTTGTTCGGGAATCTTTTTTCCCACATCTTAAAACGTAAGCTCTCGAATTTTATTCCTGTCTACCAGCAACGTGGCAAAGGCAATAAGCGCTACAATTCCTTACGTCATTATATAAGGCTCAGTGAAATATAAAATACCATAAAGCTCAGACCTGATTTCATCATTTTTAAATCTTTGACGAAAATATATGCTACCATAAAAAATTATTACGTCCGAGAACACATAATTCTACCCACTTCAAGTTCTTTACCACACCCTATAAGAAGTTTATGATATTAACTTACAAAACCCGTTTAATCAATAGTAAAACTTATTAACCTTTATTTAAAAATTACCTCAAAAATCACTAATATTATATAAAAGTATTTGTATATAACAGTAATTCTTAACAAAATATTACAAATTGGAAAAGATTTGAATTAACAAAAATTTTATGAATTCTTTATGAATTAATTCAATAAGGAATTAATTCTATTCAAACAAAAGCCTCTGAATTGAGCTATTGAATTATATTTTTGAGAATAGTATTATGAAATAAATGAAATTTATATTTCTTAATTCAGAATTAAGATTTAAGGGAATTAAGCTAACATTTAATTAAGCCTTTCGAAGCTCTGAAGTACATTCATATGTACTTCAAAAATACATAACAGCATCAGAACGTTAGCATATTAAGAACTGCCTTTGCAAGTTATTTATAGTAGAATGTACCTGCAGCATCTTTAAAGTTATATACTTTTGGCTAAAATTCTAGTAAATTAGATGAAAAATCATTATCAAAATATTCGTACCATTTAGTAAAAGCGATTTTTTTCCATTGAGTCTCATAAACATCAATTGGAATATTTTGGTCTATAAATTTAATCAACACATTTTGTATCACGCAGAATTATGGCTGCGCTATTGCTTTAATACATTTCTCTTCATCAAAATACTTATAAAGTTTAAACATTTTGAAATTTTCAGTTAATCGATTTACCATTTCAAAAACAATTTTTTTAAAATACTGCAAACAGTTCTGCTTAAAAATTGTAATATCTTCACTTACCAATGTGCATTTTAGCAGCTCGTTCTCAAATTCTGAGACAAAATCAATTTATTGTCGTTTTAAATATTTTTAGTTGATAATAAAGTCACTTTTCATATGAAACACAAAGGAGTATTTTTTGAAAAATTTGCTAACTTGTAGGAGGCGGGAGCTTCTTCAATTGGTTAAGACAAACTTTTAAAAAGTTTTAAGTGCAAATATATGAATGCTATCATAAAATGAATGAGGTATTTATCGATGCCAGATTAAACCAATAAAAACTATTGCTAAAATTACACAGAATTTTTCCAAATTTATTAATTTATCAAACGATGCAATTATATCAAAGTTTCCCCGAAAAATTCCCCACTATAATATTAATATCCCCAACAAATTCCCCAAACCCCAAATCAAAATTTTCATCCTTTTCTGCATCAAAAAATTCTCAAATTTGGGGTTAAAACCCCAAATCTGGCAGCCCTGTAAATTAGAAAAGAAGTAAATTTTAAAATGAACTAGTTTATTACTTTTTGTAAGACTTCTAGGTCTTATGGGAAAAGGAAAAACGTTGGTTGGGAGGGTTAAGAGGCCCAGAACGTCCACATCTTGTTCTGTATATGAGATCTAAGCAGTTGCAGTTATTTATATATTTTTGTGTAAGCTAAGGGCAATATATATACACGTGATTTTATTTTTATTTATTGTGAGGCTTAAGGTCAGCACAGAAACAAGAACCCAGCCCAGAAACAAGAATATGCATACGACAATGTTTTTTGTAGATCTCGACTAAAAGAATTCTCCTATAAAAAAATCTTTCAAATCGGTTCAGATATAAGGAATCAGGATCGTTTTTAAAAAGTTTTATACTCGAGGTGTCCAAATTTCCTTAATTTTCGAATCACACACTACACAGTGTGCGATTCAAAATATGAAATGGAAATAATTATGGAACTTCGGGAGGATTTTGCTAGTCGATATCTACAAAAAATATCCTCGTATGCATATATTATCTCTTTTTGTTTAAGATATATTAAGCTTAAAATTAAAAATTAAATATTTTGCTTTTTAGCCTTGGTGAAGTTTTTTCGCTACAGCGCACAGTGTGCGATTCAAAAAATGAAATGGAAATAATTATGGAACTTCGGAACGGCTGCTCCACAGGGTCCCAAATTTGGACACCTCGGGGTATAAAATGTATTAAAAACGATCCTGAATCCTTATATCTGAACCGATTTCAAAGATTTTTATATGGGAGGATTCTGCTAGTCGATATCTACAAAAAACATCGTCATATGCATATATTATCTCTTTTTGTTTAAGAGATATTAAGCTTCAAAAATAAAAATTTTTACTTTTTAGCCTGTCTTGGTGAATTTTTTTCGCTACAGCGGGTCCAATTTTAGCCCCATTTTTTTTTTAAATTTTGGAATTTTATTTTAAAATTTATGGTGCAAAATCGCAAAAAAGTCAAGGCCAAAAATGAGAATTTTAGTTTTTGAAGTCAAATATCTATTAAACTATAAGAGATAATTAAGCACAGTAAGCATGATTTTTCTTAGTTTTACTTAGGAGAATTATAAAATATTTTAAATATAATATTCATATTTGTAAAAGTTATAAGCCCTTGAGGTGGTCGACTTTGGCTTTTGTCTGCTCCAGACAAAAATTGAAGCCAACAATATTTTGAAAGCCTAACTCCTCCTCTATCGATATTCCAAGTTTCATCTCAGTGGTTTCAAAGATCCCACTTTGCATTGCCATTACCCCTTCCTTTTTCTATTAAGAAAAACTATTTTGATACATGGCACAGTGGGGCAGAATAGAACATTTGTGGGAATAAATCTGTAACTTCTGATCTGCTGGTTAGATTTGCGTGAAATTTAGTATAGGCGTAGCAGAGGAGAGTACAATATTAAGTTTGGAAGGGGGGTCCAACAGATTCTTCAGGGGTGGAGCTAAGGGGGCTCAAAGTAGGGTACCTTTGACATAAAACATTTTTAATCGCTTGCCAAACTTATAAAGCTTTAAAGTGGCGCACAGTGTGCGATTTAAAAAATGAAATGAAAATAATTATGGAACTTCGGAACGGCTACTCCGATGGACATCTCGGGTATAAAATTTATTAAAAACGATCCTGATTCCTTATATCTGAACCAAAGATTTTTATATGGGAGGATTCTGCTAGTTGATATCTACAAAAAACATCGTCATATGCATATATTATCTCTTTTTGTAAAAGAGATATTAAGCTTCAAAAATAAAAATTTTTACTTTTTAGCCTGGAGCAAAAATTTCTATTGCGAAAGAAATTAAAACACTTTAGACTAAGTAAAAGGTAATTAAGGAAATTAAGGCGAAAGTTCGAAATTAGTTTAAAAAATTGGTCAAATTTGGGAAACCCTGGTTCTCGAAAAACTCGATTTTTAAAATCATTTTTTCCTTTGGAGTATTTTGTGTTTAGTTATCTTTCAGAAAAATATAAATGCTATATATGTTACTTAATAAAATTTTAATATAACAGAAAAAGAATGTTACCACTTTTTTGGCAAAAAAAAAAAAAAACGGGAAAAATTCAACTATTTTTGAAAGTTTAAATTTAAATGCTTGTAACTTTTGACTCCGTAAATATTTTTTTTCAAAATTCTTTCTTCGCACAATTTTTCTATTTGTTTTTAATGAAATAAGAAAAATTTTAAAACAATGGGGCTAAAATTGGACCCACTGTAGCGAAAAAACTACACGAAGACAGGCTAAAAGTAAAAATTTTTATTTTTGAAACTTAATATCTCTTTAACAAAAAGATATAATATAGACATGCGACAATGTTTTTTGTAGATATCGACTAGCAGAATTCTCCCATATAAACAATCTTTGAAATCATCCATCATTATCCAACACCCATCTAAAAGTATACCAATCGACTCAGAATCACTTTTTAAATCGATCTAACGATGTCCGTCCGTCCGTCCGTCTGGCTGGACGGCTGGCTGTCCATGTAAACCTTGTGCACAAAGTACAGGTCGCAATTTTGAAGATAATTGAATGAAATTTGGCAGGTGGGACTTTTATGATACAAGGACGAAGCCTATTGAAATTGGTTATGATCGGTCTATTATTTCACTTACCCCCCATACAAATGTCCCCCCGGAATAGAGTTTCCACACTTATAAATGTCTTAATATTAAGAATATTTTAATGAAATTCGGTCCAAAGAAGTTTTGTACAAATACCAATCATTTTACCAAATTTTATTAAAATCGGTCCACGATTGACCATAGCTCCCATATAAACCCTCCTTCCGAAAATCACTTTAACGTGCATAAATCCCATACGAATGATAGTATCAAGTTAATATTCGACACAAATAAGTTTTATTTAAGTAGAAACAACATTGCCGAAATTTATGAGAATCAGTCTATAATTTACCATAGCTCCCATATAAACCCACTTCCGGAAATCGCCCTATAATGCATAAAATCATCAAGATATTATTAACGCATTACTCTGTACTTGCATGCTTTATTTTAGATTTAGTAAAAGTGTTGGTCTACAGGTCTAATATAAATCCACTTCCCGAATTTTTATGCTCATACGCAATGGTGTAGGGTATCATATAGTCGGTCTTGACCGACTTTATCTTCTTCTCTCGTTTTCTATTTAACGAAGAATTATGTCGGTTAATCATCGTAATTTAAAAAATGATTTTTGAAATTAAAGTAAAATTTTTGTAAAAAGTTGTTTTTTTTTTTTGAGAAACTATAAATATTTTATCTGTAATAAGATCTTTGTTAGTAAAGATATCTTAATGAAATTTTTGGTGAATGTAGATTTTATTGCATTAATTTGTAAAAGAAATTCCACAATTCCCAAAAAAAACTCCGAAAATCCCAAAAATGGGTTTTTCACATTTTCGGCTATAAAATCCACACTTTTCCGAAGTACCATAGATTTTGATTGAAAACTTTTAATAACAAATTATAAACTGCATTGTAAGGAACCTCCGGTTATCCGGGTTTGCAGCTGGGGTAAAACTCAGTCGCGTCCAAGGTTCTTACATAAATAAAACACTGTTTAAGATTTTATATTTTCACTTGGCTAATTATTTCTTTTTATTTTCTTATATTTCTTTAATCACAACTTGTTTTATTGAGACACTTTTAATTGAAAGCTTCTTTATTGAGAACGGTGCTGTCTCGTGAAGCTTCAGTGTTGCCTTGCCGGTCCTACACCTCCTATTTAATATCTCCTATGATTGTTTTGATCTTGGATGTAATCCGAGATTTTTCTTAGCCCTGTATTTTCTGAGTGAAAACTTCCAAGAAAATATTCTACCACTTGGCCCTGAGCAGTGTGTATCTCCTGTCACTTCAACCCGATTGTAAACCTTGTTGAAGTCTTTAATCTTACTGATTGAAAATCAGTATACTCTACGTTGGATTGATGTAATCAATTCAAGCACTTATTATTATTATTTTTTTTTCTCCTAACACTGCTCTGTTAGTCTTTTATTTTTTTATTCACCGGCTACTCACCACGTCTGCTTTGTTCACTGTCCAGCACCAAAAGATAAGAGAGTGAGCTTGTAATTTGCTCTGGCTTATATACATTCTTAAAACTAATATTATTGTAGTTTTCTTGCAGTTGGTTCGAACCGATAGCGGTTGTTGCATCAAACCTTGTTTTCCTGTTGTTTTGATGTTCGCTGCTGTAACAGTTTCGTGATCTGTGTGTGTTACTGTTTATATGGCCTCTTTGCTTTGTCTTCTTCTGTCTTGCTGTGTTTACATCTCTCCTCTGCTTCACTGCTACTCTTATACTCCTGTGTCTTTCTCGCTGCTACCTCCGTGATTCGTCAGTTCTGCTACTCGCCTGCTCAGCTGTGACGATGTAGGCATTGACGTCTTCACTTCGGCCTTTCTCCCTGCTGCTCTCTACTGCTACTTCTTCCTGTTGTGCTTTTACTTAAACCCTTAAATAGCTAGCGTGCCATTTAAGATCAAACCCACCACCTGCCCCTGACCTGAATAACTTTTCCTCCTGTGTACCCCATCGACCTCCGGAACACTTTGTTCCATCCTTTACCCCATCGACCTCCGGAACATCTGAAAAGAAAAGAGGTACATAGGCGAATGTAATTCGCCTCCCAATATAGATGGATGTAATCCATCTCCCTACCAATAAAACGACAATGGATCTTTTATTGTCTTATAATATTTTACACTAAAAATTATTCTTAAATTTATGTGGGCCAAAATTCCAGGAATTTTTGCTCCTCACAGCATTCCGCTTGCCGCCTCGTGCTTTGGGATTTTAGAAAATATAGACTAAAGTCAAAACTTTCATATACAATGGGTCAAATTCGGGAGGGTGTGTACCATGACCACTTGAGTTATTGGGCTTGCTTGTTATTTTAAAGTCATCTCTGTGAGGATTCCTTTCAGAAAAGTAGGAAAAAAAAGAGTGTAGGTACTTTTTCGGTCAAAAAAACACAAAAAGTCGTAATTTTTGCAATTTTCAAATTCAAAATCGTTTTATTTTGGACTCGGTAAAGATATCGACTTAAATTTGTTTTAATCAATAGATGATTTTGTAGTTTAACTAGTAAAATCGGTCGGAAATACTAGGTTAGATATGAAAAAAACTGGACCAAGAACATGCAAAATTGAGGTACTTAAAAATTCAAACGCAAATAACTCAAAAATTATAAGAGATAAATAGGACATGCAGCATGTTTTTTGTAAACTTGACAAGCGATTAAACATTTTTTTTGTGTCAGAGGTACCCAAATTTGAGCTCCCTTAGCTCCGCCCCTGAGGGTACTGTTGCATCCTCCTTCAAAACTTAACATTGTACACTCCTCTGCTACGCCTATTCCAAATTTAACCATCCGATCCAAAGTTACAGATTTTTTTCCAAAAATTTTCGATTCTGCCCCAGTGTGCATGACAAAATAATGAATAATTGCCCAAAAAACATTATTGGGTAATTTTACATTTTTAAAATTTGGGTGATTGTTCACAATGAGCAAACACCAAAATTATTAAACATGTCAAAAAACCCAAACGCAGTGATCAATCACCCAATTTGAACTTGTCTTTTTTATGGCGTTTGTTCATTTAAGGGATTTGGGCGATTATTGGTACAGCCGTGAAATCCCATTCAAAAATATTGACAAACAATAATTTTATTGCATAATTAAAAATGGAAAACATGCAAAAAATCACAAATCCATCATTTCTCAGTGTTTTTTTTTCACAAAAAGTCTTCAACAAGTATTGTAAAAATTTTTATACATATTTGAAAAGAAGACAAAATTTGTTGTTTAGGAACAATGATATATAATATGTATTTTTTATCTGTCTGACGCATCTAACTAATGGGGGTCCGCGACACACAAGGGGTCCGTATAGACATTCGTGGGGGGTAGCGAAGAGATTCTGAAAAAATTTCTTGAACACACAACTTTTTTATGTAAATACTATAGTTTAAATAAAAATTCCAATAAACACATGAAACTATATAAAAATGGAAAGATATTTTTATACAGAAAATCCCCAAATTAAGGATACAAGTAATGATTATTTTAATGAGTTCTTTTGGACAACTAGCATTAGCTGCAAGAAATTTGATTGAAATATTCTGTTTCATAAAGAAAACAATGATCGAATAGAGAAAGTGATGCTGTCGAATGACACAATATAAAGAAAACTACGATGTTGCAGGAAAAAGGTTTAATTAAAAAGATAAATAGTTCACTTTAACTTGATGAAACTAAAAATTTTTCACTTTTACTTTTTGGAAGTTTATTGTGCCCACAATTTTTTTATAATGCCTTTTCGAAATTTAACGATGGAATAACCTGTATAATAAAATTATTAAAATTTGATCGAATGGTATGACTTCTCAATGCTAAGTAAACAAAACATTTATTCCGCAGAGAAAGTTTTAAAAATTAATCTTCCTTAAACGACTTTATAATTCAAACGCATAAAAATCCTTTCAATATGAGTATTGATAAAATACCAGATTCATTACAAAAATAGTTTTATAACAAAGTTAGCTCCGAAGTTCTAAAAGAATTAGAAAAATTTTCATCAACATAAATTTTTATGTGGAACTGTCACATTCGCTCTTTTCCATCAAAACTAAAGTACCGAACTTTTGTGTTCCCAGAAAAAATTAACACGTTGATCTTTATATTTCTTGTTACGGTATTATCATGACCGGCACTACAAATCAATAAAAATGAGTCAAAATTGGCCAAACTACTTGAAATTATAAATTTATAATCCTTCAATTGCAAACGCAAAAATACTGATATATACTTGTTATACATCAATGTTTAGGAAATTTTGTCTTCTTTTTAAATATATATAAAAAATTTTATAATACCCCCACTGTGCACCGCACAGTGTCCCATTCAGAAAATGAAATGGAAATAAATCTGAAATTTCCGAACAGCTGATCCGATTTCAATAAAATTTCACACAGTGATAGTAGAAGTGTAGGCTTAATTTTTGAGCTTGAATCATCTAGACCTACCGGGGGCGGGTCTACAGAGTTCCAAAGTTGAAACCCTCGGGTATGAACATTTTTAAAAACAATCCTGATTCGTTATATCTGAATTGATTTCAAGGATTTTTACATAAAAGGATTCTACTAAAGTTTAAAAAAATTTTTTTCCTTCACACAATTTTCTATAGTCATCTTTCAGAAAAATTTTAATACAGTGGTTTCCCGGTTTAACGAATGATATATTGTCAGGCCTATTCATAAAATCGAAAAATTCGTTAAATCGCGAATATATTTTACTAACAAAATATACTTTAAAAGATTTATTTAGTTATAACAACAGAAGTGAGAAATAAAAAAATAAAATAAAAAATTAAGAAAATTTAAATTCTTAAACAAATAATTTTTTCTTTGAACAATAGTTTTTTCGGTAAATTACAAAGAATTTATTATGATTCTCAAATACTAGAGAGTAGATCTTTGAGTGCAACTGTTCTGAACTGTTTATAATGTTAAATCGGTTTAATAAGTAATTCTGAATTGGATGGATACTTTAAGCGGATTTTTTTGCATAAATACATCACATATGGTGGTACATTATAAAATGACATTGCACAAAATACAAACGAAAGCATATTTGAAAAGTAATAAAACAATAGCTTTGTAACGTATTTTTACTTTGTTTTTTACTTTTTTTTTTTTTTTTATTTAAAAATTAGAAAATGAAAAAAATATTGCCCAAACGAAAATCTCTAATTCTCTTCCTTTTTGATAAAAAGAGAGTGTAGTACTCTTCCAATAGGATGAGAAATGTGTTTTATTTACTTTCTCTTATTTTTATAGATTTCAAATCACATTAACACAACCTTATGTTTTTTTTTTTTTTTACAAGCATATGATATTATTTATTGTTCAACAAAAAATTTTTGTTATGTATTAAATATATAACTTAATGTATTGGTAACGTTGATATTAGGCTGTACCTCTGCTTTCAATAGTACAACTCCTGATGGGTTCACTTTAACCTTTATTTTAGTATTTGGTAGGAGAATGCCGTAATCAACATTCTCATATAAGTCCTACAAAAAAGAAAGAAAAAAAAAAAAAAAAAAAAAGAATTCAGTGTTTTTAATAAGTTTAATTACATAATATCTTACTAAAAATAAACTATGCAAAAGTCAAAATTTTCAACAATATTTACAAATATTCAACGTACGTACGCACAGTGTTTACCTTATGTATAGGGATAAAAAATTAAAATAGTTTTAAGTTGATCCCAGCTTTGCGATTTGAGAACATAACAAAAAAAAGAAAGCAATAAATCCCAAAATTGACAAAATTTGGATAGGGCTCGTGGGCAGACCTTTATCCCAAACTCCACCGGATTTACTTTACACGCATTTACATTAATATTTCTTTTGAAAACATTAAAAAAATGATAAAGCCCAGAACAAAAAACTAAATTTATCACTGAATAAATATTGCCACCTTTTTTGGAAAAAACCCAAAAAATTTAAAATTTTTTTAAAGTTCCAACTTTAGATTAATATAACTTTTTAACGGATTCTTATAATTATATGATTCTTGCAGCAATATTATTAAGAATTTTGTGGAGAATCTGGAAAATATTTTATACCCGAATATCTCTTAAACTAAAAGAGATAACTTAAGGGTATTTTTTGTAGAGATTTACAAGGACTATCTATATGCAAAATTTCTTTTCTGTCATATCATAAATGAATTTTTGGCGATTTAAAAAAAAAAAAATGACGTACCCGAGATGGGCAACTTTGGAGGACCACCCACTTCCCCCTGACTTGCTAGGGGCCTGTACTCCTCCAAATCAACTTGAAAACATCTCAGCTCTGACCATGTGAAATTTTATTGAGATACCTTTAACGGTTCTTAAGTTACTGAATTATTCCAAAAAAAAAAAAACGTTTTGGAACCACTGTGAGTACTGTGGAACCACTGTATGGAATCCAATTTTTTATTTTTACAAAAAATATGTTTATTGATTTCAAAAACGCTAAAACTAAAGTATTTTATAATTTTCATTGGCTGAAGGAAATGTTCCTATTTTAAAATGTAATTTGATTTCTTTATAATTTTATAAAAATAAGTAAAATTAAGTAATATTTTTGAAGGTTCCCACAGTACTCCCTTGCAAGACTTTTATGCAGCGAAGCGAACAGAAAGTCGTTTTGATCTTCTGAGATTTTCAGTTTGATTTTGAATGTCACTGTTGTCGTCACATATATATGCAGGCTTTAATCTATCAATTGAGACATTAACCTCTTTATAGTTAATTTTTAGGGTAAAATACGTCGATAATCTTTTAAGAACAGGATAAGCACCTTCGTAAGGTGGTACTAACGATTTTTACTTTGTTGTTTCGTACAAATACATAATTTGTGAAATTTAATTGCGATTGTATAAATGGTTTATTTATACTGTGGTGAGCTGCCTCGACTGGTTGAAGGTTTTGCATCATTTGCATGAAATCCTTTACGAATTCCGATTGATACGATAACTTTGATGGTGCTTAAAATTCTACAGGTAACCTTAGATGAGTTCCTAGAACTAGTTCACTTGGTGTTAAATTTAAAATAATTGGTAGTTGATGGGACCAGTTAGTGTTTTTACTGCACATAATTGATGATTTCAGGGTTCGATGGAAACGCTTAATAATTTCGTTGGATTGTGGGTGTTACGCAGTAGTTTGTAGATGAGTTATTCCCAATGCAGATGACAATTCTTTAAAAAGCGTAGATTCAAACTGCCTGCCTTAATCTTTAGATTCCTTTTTCCTTTATCCATCCATCAATTAAAGAAAATGCAACAGTCTCTGCTGTGATATCAGGCAATGGTATAACTTAAGGCCATATGGTAAAGCGGTTAATTATAGTCAAGCAATAGTAGAACCCATTTGATGAAGGAAGTAGAACAATTATGTCGATATTAATGTGCTCAAATCGTTTTGATAGTAGAGAATATTTTGATAAAGGTGAAGAAACATGTCTACTTACTTTAGATTGCTGACAAGGTATGCAATTTGAACAAATTTAGCAATATCATAATCCATATTTTTCCATACAAAACGTTATTTAACGAGACGACAAGTGCTTTTCTTTCCAGTGTGCGATATATTATGAATTTTTGAAATAACCGATTGGCGGCATGTTATAAGGTCGAATATTTCTTCCTGATATATCGCAGGTAATTTTAATATTTTATTGGGGAAGATTAACATATTTTAGTTAAAGTGATGTATTTCCTGAGTTAAGAAATTCGTGTAGTTCTTCACAACTATGTTGTTCTTCAGCTATTTTTTTATAATCAATGGCTTCATTGTTATCTAAATCAATTGCATCTAATTTTAATAGAGTATCAGCAGTAAAGTTAATATCACCTGGAAGATGGATAATTTTAGTAGAAAATCTAAATGCATGATTTGTCTGGGAGATGCATTTTCTTTTTTTTTTTTGGGTAAAGGCAAAAATAAGGGGTTAGATAAGATCAGTTACTAGTGAAAACACGACCTTCGAGAAAATATCTAAAGTGCTTGATGACTGTATAAATAGAGAGAAACTCTCGATCATACGTACTGTATTTTGTTTGTGCTTCACTAAACTTTTTTGAGAAGAAAGCAAGTGGTTTTTGATGACCAGGGAAACCACAATATGCTGTAAAAAAATGGGTTTTATGCGCATTAAATATGCAGTAAAATACTAAAAATATGCTCTAAAAAAACGTGAAAATATGCACTTAAAAAACAAAGATTTTGTATAAATTTTTAACAAAATTATGTTTTACATTAAAACAAAGGGTTTGTTAATATTTCTACGTTATAAAATAAGGCAAAACTGAAATTTATCAACCGCATCGAAATTTGATTCCCCATTTTTTTTACTGTATCTCATAAAAACGTTATTGATCTTCTATTTTTTACCAATCTAATTCTAGACACTATTATTAGTTCAGAAATTATCAAAATTATCATATCGATCAATGACCGCCAAAATATCGTAACCGAAATTTGTGTTTTAAAAATTTGAAAATCTATAATTTAGAATCATTTAGTTCATTTGTCAAAATTTCATCGATGTATCAAGTGTCATTTCAGATTTATAGCGAATATAATTTTATCGTGACATTTTTCATACATATAACAATGTGTAAAGTTTTGTTTTCTGCACTTACGACATTTTCACGGTTAGGGCTCGATATGCTTTCATGAAAAAATATCTTGCTTTTACATAATATTCAATCTTGTTTCTACAAGACAAACTTCTCAACAATAAAATAGTATCCATTAGTTAATTTAAATTTTTTTTTATTATTATTATTTTTATACCCAACCACCTTTGGTGGTGTAGGGTATTATGTGTTTGTGCAGAAGTTGTAACGCAGAAAAAAAAATCATCGGACCCCCACCTTAAAGTATACCGTTCGACTCAGAATCACTTTCTGAGTCGATTTAACGATGTCCGTCCGTCCGTCCGTCTGGTCGGCTGGCTGGACGGCTGGCTGGCTGGCTGTCCATGTAAAGCTTGTGCGCAAAGTACAGGTCGCAATTTTGAAGATAATTTGATGAAATTTGGTACATATACTTTTTTCAATACAAGGACGAAGCCTATTGAATTTGGTTATGATCGGCCCATTATTTCACCTAGCCCCCATACAAATGTCCTCCCGGAATAGAGTTTTAACACTTATAGATGGCTTAAAAAGAGGAATATTTTAATGAAATTTAGTACAAATAAGTTTTATATCAGCAGAAATCTGTCTGCTAAATTTCATGAAGATCGGTTCATAACTAACCATAGCTCCCATATAAACTCCTCTCTCGAAAATCACTAACATTCATAAATCCCATACAAATGTTAGTATTATGTTAATATTTAACACAAGTAAGTTGTATACATATACGTAATTATGTGGATCGAAATGGTGTAGGGTATCATATAGTCGGGCTTGACCGACTATATCTTCTTCTCTCGTTTTTTTTGTTTTCTAATTTTTTTATAAAATCAAATTCGAAAAACATTTCATGAGGTAAAAATTATCCTTGAAATATCAAAATATGCTCTAAAAGGGTTAAATATGACCTAAAAATAACAAAATATGCTATAAATATGCACTAAAAATCGCCAAATGCAATAATATGCCGTTAAGAGTAAAATATGCACTAACAAATCGATGCCAAAATGATTTATTTGTTCTGAAACGGATAAATATTTAATCGATGGCTTCATTCAACGTCCAGGAAAAAACATGTAATTGCATATTCTGGTTTCCCTGGTGATGACCATTTTTTATCTGGTGTACAACTGCTCCCATACCTGTGTTACTTGCATCTGTACACAAAACGATTTGGGCATTTGGAGCTGGATGTGAAAGAGTAGTTGCGCTTATTAAATCTTTTTGCACATTCCAAAGTGATGAATTTTTTTCTTAGTTCATGAGATAATGGAACGATCATTTTTTTATTGCCATTGATGAGAGAAACAAGTGCTTAATGATATTGAATTGCATGAGGTATAAACCTGCGATGGCTAAAAAACGTTTAAGTTTACAGGTTAATTTTGGAAGCGGAATGTTCTTAATTGTCTCGACTTTTTCTGGCAATGGACTAATACCATTACAAGTTATCAGATACCCTAGAAATTCTATACTCTTCTGACCAATTATACATGTTCTTCTAATTTTTTTGAGGCAATACATACACATCTGCTCAAAATAATAGATACACCTAGTGGGATGATATTAAAGTGACGATAACTTTGGTAAATTGTTCAGAAATACTTCGAATTTTTTTCTTTTAGTAAACAATTTGATCTGGCAATGATACTTTAACCAAAAAAATGGCAAGTATGTGAATAAAAATTAATTTACATATACGTTTTCGAATTAAATACCAAAAATTGTTGCTCATAATAATAGATACAGTTAATTTATTTCCAATTTTTTTATATTAAATCGAATTCTATTGTACTTTTTTGATTATTTTTACATAATAGAATAAGAAAATTTTCATTTAGGTTAAAAATATTATAAAGAAATAGTATTTTGACACAAAAAATGGGAAGAACCAATCTGTGCGTTAAATAGGAGAGACAAAATGGTACAAAACAGGAGAAAAATGGAAAATCGTTACTTGAATTTTCAAGTAGGGGTTTAGGAAAATACATACGTTATCTATAAAATGCTTTTGTACGATTGAAACTTGTAATAGACCTCATAAAACAACCCCAAAATTAGATAGAAGGATTACTTTATAGGCAAAAAATTACCCCTTCAATCCTCTGAAGGCTATTTCTGAAATTTTTTATGGAATAGGTCCGAAAAGAGTTCGTCTTCGTTTTGTGCAATATCCCAATATATCTCAGTACCCATATGCATTTATTGTATTTATCAATATAATAAAAAACACCATTTGAATTTAATTAAAATCATTCCCAAACCATTATATTTTCACCTCACTCTGAAACAGTCATATTTATGAATTTAACGTGGAATTTTTTCCTACAGGGTGGCAAATACTTCTTCGGAAGTTATTTCCTAACAAATTATTTTTCATTTCGCCAAAAAATATTATGTTTCTCCATTTTTTTCCGCGTGTAAATTCGGACTAAAGTAAATTTATTTTAAGAAGTTTTAACAGTATCTTAAAATTTTGTATACGCATTGATAGAACTTTTCTGGCAATTTTTTCCGGAAATTTTTTTTTCAGACGACGAAGCCAAACTGTAGGTCCGCACTTCATTAAAAATTATAGCGGAAATAGCCTTCAAAGAAATGAATGGGTCCCTTTATTGCCTATACAGTAATCCTTCTTTCCGTTTCTGGGGTTCTTTAAGAGGTCTAATACGAGTTTATGTCATTTATTTTTTAGATAATGCATTTTGTGCAAAATGTAGATGTCTTCCTGAGCCCCCTTTTGCCATTTCAAGCAACGACTTTGCAGTTCTCGCTTGTTTTGAACCATTTATCTCTCTTATTTGGTGCACAGACTGTTTCTTAACATTTTCTGTGCCAAAATACTATTTCTTTAAGTAGTGTATTTATGTACCTTCGGGATCACTTTTTCCATACAAAAACATGCTACGTAGCCTTTTTGTACCCCAGGTATCCAGTAAAGTAACCAGTTGAGAGAGGACTCCTCCCACTTCACTTATACAAAAGATAATACACTGTTGTTAATCAATCAAAATTGAGCGCGGAACATAATGTGGAAAAAGAGAGTGAAGAAAGGAAAGAGGGAGGGAAGAGAGAGTAAAAGAATAAGATACAGAAGCGAGTTAGAAAAAGAGAATGATAAAAGAAACAGAGTGGGAAAAGGAGGAGAAGAGAGAATGATGGATTGAAAGAGGTTAAAACATAAGATAATTATGTGAAAAGAATTACAGAGAGAGAGAGAGATTCAAATGCCCCCGCCTAGTATTGATGAGCGAGAAAACTGAATATTAGACAAAAACAATCATGTTAACAAGTTTCTAATCCCGCCTTTCTAAATATTAAAATACTAATATATGTTTATTATATTAGTTACATGTTGAAAATGATTATTTATTATTCATGACACGTTCATGAGTTTTTCTTCAGATACCTTTTCGTTGGCTGTAATCTTGCTTTATTTACTTTCTTACATATTTTTAACGTACTTATTTTAATTTTAGTTTTTTAATAGTTTTCGTATAGATATTAAAATCATGCATCATTATTTAGTTGTAGAAAGATTTGTCTTACGTTTTATATAATCAACTCTTTTGATATTTAAATGCTTTGCACAGACCACTAAAAATTTTGAAAACGCACAATCTTAAGAGTTGACGGCAACATAAATTATTATTGGTTTGTTTCAAAATCATTATTATTAATTGTTTTTAGTTTTATTTTAGTTATTATTATTATTATTATTATTATTATTATTATTTCAAAACGACATTTTTTCTATATAAACATATTGTAATTAATAATTTTTATGCGATATTATTTTATGTTTCCTTACTATGGTATATTATTAAGTATTTTGTTGGTAATTATTTTATTGTTTAATATATATAAAATACATTTGGAAATAGTTATAAAGCATATCAAATATATATTAAATCAACATTCTATAATTTTTCTGTGAACATAAATATTAAATATTTTCATATTAAAAGTCCCGCCCACTGATCAACTATGTCATCAATGTCAAAAGTTAGAGAGAAAGGTGAATGCTCTACTGTAGATAGCATACGCATTTAGTCTCTTGAAGTATACATAAATAGATTTTTACTTTATGTTTTATATAATCGTGAGTATATTAATTAATTCACTTGAATACATATATTCATGATTATAATTCACTAATTATTAATGTTTTTTATATAATATCATCAATTGATATTCAAATATATGTACATTTTAAAATATATTTGAAAATAACTACTTTTACTGATTTGATGGTTTTATATTTACTAATTTTTTTATATGTTTTCAACAGATTCTCTTCTTTAATTTAAATTTAACTACCTATGTTTGAATGAAAACTCCCTAATTTTTAATTGATATAATATGAAATATTTTCATATTCGTATTCCCGCTCACCTATAAACAGCTGTGAGGAGAGAGAATATGCATTAAGTTTAAATTATGAATGTTAATTATTCTTATCACGAACATGCTTTTTCTATCATTTAGGTTTTATAGATTTTCCTTTGGTTAATGAATTTAAAAAATATGTACTATTTCGCTATTATTCTTTTCACGATTATAATTCTTTCCCATATTATTTTTTATAACATCATAACCTAATGGTATATAATATGACATAACTGTATTTAAATAAATTGCGGATGTTCGATGCATATCTGAACATGATTGAAATTTAAAATAGATAAGTTATAAGTTTCGAAACTAAAACATAAAATACATTATATTTAAATCTTATACCCCCCCCCCATATTTAGAATTTGTGATATCAAAAAAGTGTTTCATTTGTACATCAAACTTACAAGAGTTAATATCATCTTTCATCAGTCAAAAAAAAAATAATAATAATAAAAATTACGAAATTTGTTTGCGAATATTGTGAAAAATGCTTCAACCATAATTCATCCTTAAAACGTCATGTAAGATTACATCACACGAATTCCTCTTCTTTAATGAAATGCTCAACGTGCGATTTAGAGTTTTCAACCCGCAAAGATCTTTTAAAACATTATCATTTAATAGATCATAGATCATCATTCCAAGAAATATTTGGTCACTTCATTTACGTACAAACTCACACAAAGACAATTGCGTTGATCAATTCGATATAGACATAAAATGCATTAGTTCCGCTTTTAAGAACCGTATTGCAACATATTCTTTTATAAATTATAATAAAAATAATTTAATTCCTGAAAATTTTTTAACTTCAATTCATAGTAAAGTCATAGAAATTATAAAATGTATGCTCCAGAAACATACAAATATTAAATTTAATTGCGAACTATTTTGTAATTATATGTTAGCGAAAGGCTATAAAACATGCATTATAGAAATGAAATCCCACCAAACTAAAATGGTAATTATAGATTCTTCTGCGTCAATAGAAGATCTATCGCAGTTCTATTTAAATCATTGTAATGTTCTAACAAAGAAAATGAGCGAATTTCAAGAACGTGACAGTGGATGGACGTTAACGGATATCTCTCATCTAGAATTAAATATAAACAAATACATGTGTATAAAAGGTTCGCAATACATTCCACTACCAACAACAATATTGAAAAAAGAAGCATGTATTAACGTACAAAATAAAGATGAATTATGAACAGATGAACAGAATTAATAATTATGAAATAATTATGAATTCTGTTTTAAATGGGCGATAATATCAGTATTTAAAATAATAAATATTAAAATTCAAAAAACCCGAATTAGAATTTAATCTTTTGAGTTCAAAGTCCAAGCGACGATTGCCCGCAAAAATATTAAAAAGGCTTAATGCCAAGAATTAAAAGTTCTAAAAACTATATTAAAATAAACTATATAATAATAGCAGCACCTCTTGACTTGTGTAAATCAAAAGTCAAAAAGACTTAAATAAATTATTTAAATTTTATTTAATATTTTCGTTATATAAAAAAGTTACGTTCGATTCACAATATTTATATACAAATTTTAAAATATATGTACTTATTTTGTCTGTGTATGTTTTATATATCAACGATTTTAATACATTGGGAAGAATATTTTTTTGTATTCATCAGTTGCCAGTCAAGAGGAAATTGTGATTAACTATATCTTTTTATACTAATTCAATTCAATAATTTTTTTTTTTTTTTTTTTTACCGAGGTTTTTACAATGGAATGTTTTGAAATTTTTATTTTTTGAAGAACAACGATTTTATAATATTTTAATTTTGTATTTTCTTATAAAATTAGTTTTATTTTTAGATATTTTCGTTAATATGTTTGCGTTATGTTAAACAACTAAAAAATTCCCACTTTTATTTATTTGAATTGAATTACCGAAAAATTGTTTCTATTTATCTAATAATTTGATTGGAATAGATAAATTACTGAAAACCAAAGTATTCTAACAGAATAATTTTAAAATCTACGTGGAAAAATCCAGAATCCAATTTCACAGAAATCTAATTAATTTGTTTATTAAAATTCAACCAAACAAGTAGAAAACTAATTGGTATAGTTTTTATCTTGGATAAATCGTTTTTATCTTTGAAAATAAAACGTTCACAAACAATTTTCTCTGAAAAAGAAATCATTTTGAAGTTTTATATAATTTTTGGGAAATATTGTCGAATTCATTCCCTATCTTTTCGAATTTCCTCGATTTTTTTATTGTTCAAAGTTTTGCTAATAAAAATGCCCAAATCTCGAAAACTAGTCACCTTTGAAAGAACAGCAGGTCTGTTTTTGGAATTTGAAAAAGAATTTAATGAGCTATCTCATGAGACTCTTAATTCTTATTTGATTGATGTAAGAAAAGAGGAGTTTAAAATACTTTGGGATAAGACAAGAGATTCTTTTGAAGATTTTGCCACAAAAAATATTGAGGTTGATTCTAAGGAAGACTGTGAGAGTGCTAGAGAACTTTTTAAGGAATGTCGTTTAGGGTACATTTCGTGCGCTACTCAAATGGGTGAATTGTCGAATTCATTTTTTAATAAATCGGAAATGTCATCAACTCCGCGCGGTAATCATACAGGAGATATGTCTAATAGTCAAAGGCACAATTTGAAGTTGCCACCCTGTATCACCGAAGTTTTCAAAGGTGATTACCAATCCTGGCCGTCCTTTAGGGACATGTTTAAGGCTGTTTATATTGACGGAGCAGATTTGTCAGGAGTTGAAAAGCTTTGCTATTTGAGACAATTTACTGAGGGTGATGCCTTATTAATAGTTAAAGAATCACCTCTAACCAATGAGGGTTTTTTGATGGCATGGGAAAATTTGAGAGACAGATACGAAAATAAGAGAATTTTGGTACATGATCAATTGAAGGTCCTGTTTAATTTAGTACCAGTAAAATCGGAAAGTGGTAGTGAAATTAAACGGCTTCAGCGTGACATTAACAATTGCATTTCTACGCTTCGGGTCTACAAAATTAGTATTGAGTCATGGGACCCAATTTTCGTTTATGCTTGTCTAACTAAATTGCCGTTTCATACTTTGTCGTTATGGGAGCAAACAGTCAAGTCTAAATTGGAAATTCCACTTTGGAAAGAACTTGATGAGTTTCTAACCGGGCGTTTTCAGTCTTTAGAAACTATATCAAATATTCGTAGTACGAATAAAACTGAAACTGATGTGAAATCTGGCAAATCTAACAATTCCAAACAACGGAATACATCAGTTCGGGTTTACCAAACTAAAGTTTCTGGAAAATCTTGCCCAATTTGTAATAAAAATCACGCCCTAAAAGATTGTAGAAAGTTTTTGAGTAAGGATCAGGCGGGAAGATTTTTATTTGTTAAAACCCAGAAACTTTGCATTAACTGTTTGAATGAGGGTCATAGGATGAGTGAATGTAAGAGTAACATTAGTTGTTCCAAATGTCAACTGAAACATCATACTCTTCTTCACAAAGAATCTAGTGCTCCTACACCAAGACCTTGCAATCAGAATACAGATGATATTCCGTCTACGTCACGTGGTATAGTAAGTGTGCAGAATAATACTGTACAAAATTGTTTTGTTACCACATCTAGACAAATTCTGTTGGCAACAGCTATGGTGAACGTTATATTTAGAGGGGAAATTTTTACTGCAAGAGCTCTTATTGACCCAGCATCACAATCGACTTTTATATGTGAGAAATTTCAAAGGAAACTTGATTTACCAACAAGAAATGTAAATTCTAATATTTCTGCCCTTAATTGTGCTCCAGCAGGTTCCTCTCGAAAGGAATGCACCTTTATTTTAGGATCTCGAATAAATAGAGATTTTAGACTGGAGATATCGGGTTTGGTACTTCCTCGTTTGACTGGAAATCTACCAAATAGGTCAATAGATAATTCTCTATTATTAGGCACTTCTTTTGGTATGGATTTAGCTGATCCCAATTTTATGAAAAGTGGACCAATAGATATTTTAATAGGTGGTGATTTTTACCCAAATATCATGCTAGGAGGTTCAAAACACAACGTTTTTGGAAATTTAATGGCCCAAGAGAGCGTTTTTGGTTGGATTTTGACAGGGCCTATTGAAGATAGACATCCTAGGTCTTTCACTACAGTGGTTTCGTATTACACTGAAGTGAGTTTAAACAAACAATTGGAGAATTTTTGGAAATTAGAAGAGCCTCCGTAAGCTTCGAGAATGACTCCAGAAGATGAGTATTGCGAAGAATTTTTTAAAGGTACCACAAAGAGAAATAGTGAAGGGCGTTTTATTGTATCGTTGCCTTTCAAACCTCAATTTTTGGTGGAAAACAATTTAGGATCTTCTCGACAAAGAGCAAGTCGTCAATTTTTAAGAAATGAGATATCCCTTCAGAAGAATCCAGACCTGAAATCTATTTATGATGAGATTTTGTTAGAATATGAGAGGCTAGGTCATATGAGGCAAGTAGATGGCAATAGATTAGATGTAGAAAATGCCTATTATTTACCTCACCACGCTGTTTTCAAATCGGAAAGTACTTCCACTAAAGTCAGGATTGTTTTTAATGCTTCAAGTAAAACATCTTCTGGGTTAAGTTTAAACGACGTCTTATATACAGGTCCAGTTTTACAAAATGATCTAATGTTATTGATAATAAGATGGAGATTTTATCGGTTTGTCTTCAATGGGGATATAGAGAAGATGTATAGGCAGATTCTAATAGACCCTGGATACTTAAATTATCAGAGGATTGTATTTCGAAAGAATCCTCAGGATGACTTAAAGGATTACGAGCTAAATACAGTTACTTTTGGAGTTAACTGTGCTCCTTTCTTAGCAATAAGAACTTTGCACCAGCTTGCGAATGATGTGGAAGAAAAATGGCCTTTAGCATCTAAAATTTTACGTCATATGATGTACGTGGATGATGCACTAGCTGGAGCGCATGACATAGGCATGGCTATAAAAGCTCGCGATCAAGTAATCGCTGCTTTATCTTCTGCAGGTTTTTCGATGCGAAAATGGACTTCTAATAATGAACAAATTTTAGAAGGTTTGCCATCAGATCACTTATTGCGTGAAAATTTTTTGGAAATCGATGATACAAGCACCGCGAAGACATTAGGCGTTCGTTGGAATGCTAAAACCGATAAATTTTATTTCTCAACGGTACCTATCTCCTTGAAAGATAATTTTACAAAAAGGGAAGTACTTTCCATAATAGCCAGACTTTTTGATCCTGCTGGTTGGTTAGGTCCGATAGTCGTTGTTGCTAAAATGTTGATGCAGCAAATATGGAGTGATAAAACGGATTGGGATGAAGTTTTATCTGAGACTACTGGTAGGAAATGGCGACAATTTCTTTTAGATTATGCTTATATAGATAATATAAAGATTTCAAGATGGCTTGGATTTAAACCATTAGTAAATTTAGAATTTCATGGATTTTCAGATGCCTCAGAAAAAGCATACGGTGCGTGTGTATATGTTCGTATTCAAGACGAAAATGGTACGGTTCAAAGCCATTTACTGATGGCGAAATCGAAAGTTGCACCACTTAAGACAGTTTCTCTTCCTAGGCTAGAACTCTGTGGGGCCTCGTTATTAGCTAATTTAATAGAAACAATTGGGAATGATTTAAAATTTGAAGGGACCAACACTAGATTTTATACATGGACTGATTCGATGATTGTATTGGCATGGCTACAGAAACCACCAAGTTCGTGGACAACCTTTGTAGCAAACAGAGTGGCTAAAATAATTGAATGTACTATCAAAGATTGTTGGAGACATGTAGCTTCTTCTGATAATCCAGCAGATTTACTAAGTAGAGGAGTACGTCCACAAGACTTAGTAGATAGTAGAATCTGGTGGCATGGTCCTAATTTTCTCTATTCAGATTCTTCTCAATGGCATAAGCGGGAAGATACAGATTTTGAAACTAGGGAAGAGCAGAGGGCTCATAAGGTATTTTTTACATATTTTAAATCTTATACCGATTTATTGGATAAATTTTCGTCATATACGAAAGCACTTCGCGTAATGGCCACAGTAATGAGAATAATACGACGTATGCGTAAGATTGAGGCACAAAATTATATCTCTGGAGACATAACGTCAGCTGAATTGAACATTGTTAAAGAAAATCTTATTATAATGGCTCAGAAAGTGTTCTTTAGTGATGAGTATCATAGACTATCTAACAAGGAATCGATTCAAGGTAGTAATATATCGAATTTAAACCCATTTTTAGATGGAAAGGGTATCATACGAGTGGGTGGTCGTTTAGCAAACGCTCCTAACTTGAGCTATAGTGAAAAATTTCCCATTCTATTATCCTCAAAATGTCGATTTTCACAACTTCTTGTTGATTTTATTCATAAAGTCACATTACATGGTGGAATTCAGCTGATGTTGAGAGTCCTGCGCTCGGAATTCTACATTGTGCGAGCTAGAAATTTAGTGAAATCTGTTATAAGTAGATGCAGAGTATGTACAATATATAAAAAGAAATTGCAGACTCAGATTATGGCAGCACTTCCTACGAATCGTACGATAATTTCTAGACCATTTTCAACTACAGGTGTAGACTTTGCAGGACCGTTTGATATTCGAAACTTTACTGGTCGGGCTTGTCTTATTACAAAGGGTTATGTGTGCTTATTTGTATGCTTTGCTACAAAAGCCATTCACTTGGAAGCCGTAAGTAGTTTGTCAACTCCAGCATTTCTAGCAGCCTTTTCAAGATTTATAGCTCGTCGTGGTTGTCCCAGAAATATGTATTCTGATAATGGTACTAATTTCGTTGGAGCGTCAAGAACTCTGAAATTAGAATTAAAAGTTTTAAGCACCACTTTCGAAGAATAGCCGGTAGTATTAAGTATACTTTTGAGGAATTTTCGACATTGCTAGCACGAATTGAATCGTGTCTTAATTCAAGACCATTGTGTCCTCTTACGGACGATATTGAATGCCTGGATACATTAACTCCAGGCCATTTTTTAATAGGAGTTCCTCTTTTAGCACCTCCAGAACCAGAAATAACAGAGTCTCCTCTTTCAATCACTAATCGTTGGCAAAGAGTTAAAGCGTTAAATCAACGTCTATGCAATAGGTGGAAAGATGAATATTTGAAGGATCTCCAAAAACGGAATAAATGGAAATTTACGGAGAAAAATTTAGACATTAGTGACATGGTTGTTATACGTGAAGATAATTTACAACCAAATGAATGGCGATTAGGTCGCGTACATAAAGTTCATCAAGGTAAAGATGGTCACACAAGAGTTGTTGAATTAAAAACTGTACGAGGAATAATTACGAGGCCAGTGGTAAAGCTTGTAGCTCTACCAAGTAATTAATTTTTATATTAGTATATTTTTTATAGTATCATGGTATCCCGCAAGAAATACACAAAGGGTAATCGTACCACACCAAAAATGGTTTGCCGTGTTTGTCTGGAGGATCATCCCTTACGTTTTTGCAAGAAATTTTTGAAGGAAGATTATCCAGAACGAATGCGGCTTGTTAAATTTTATAAACACTGTGCTGGGTGCTTGGGTCACGACCATACATGGCGTACATGTCAGAGCACCGGAAAATGTAAGCTCTGTGGTGATATGCATCACACTCTGCTGCATAAGCCTAGCCCTCGACCTCGTTCGTCGGGAAAAAAGGGTGGCAATCAAGTCAAGCGTTTACGACAGGGCACTAAAAACAGAAAGGGATCTAGTTCGTCCCGAGTTTCTGCTAAGGGATCTAGTTCATCCCGAGTTTCTGCTAAAGGATCTAGTTCGTCCCAAGTATCAGTCAGGGGACCTAGTTCGTCCAAGTCTGATGAGAGACCTAGTACGTCTCAGGCTCTAGTGCCTACTGTTCCAAGAAATCTGTCGAAAACTAACAAAAAATTTCAAAAACCAAATGCTTTGGATGTGCCACTGTATCAAATTAATGAAACAGTAATTTTGAGGCCAACAGCATTAATTAAAATAGTTGCCAAAGACAGATACATTTTGGAACGCGCCTTGATTGATCCATCAGCAGAGTCATCGATTATATCAGAAGAAGTTGTAAGACGTTTAGGTGCTACAACAATTAAGATCGGAAAAACAGAGCGGTGTCTGATTAAAATTCGTGGCAATTTTGGAATGAGCACCACTGTTGAAACATATGTTCAGGTACGACGTAACCATAGCCAGTGGACACCGAAAAAATCTATAGACGAAAGTATATTGGATGAATTCCCTGGCTTACAGCTTGCCGATCCCCAGTTTCACTTGGCGGCAAAGGCACATATCACATTAGGAGGTGATATATATCCTAGAATAATCCGGAATGGTATTGCAGGTGGATCCTTTGGCAAACCCCTCGCCCAGTTCTCAATTTTGGGTTACATTATCTCTGGATCATGTCCAAAATGATTTGTGTATGGGAGTATAAATATGATACTATTTACAAATTTCTTGTTTTACACATTTTGCATGTTTACATTTGCAGAATTTGATCATCGGTCTGGAACATTTGGAGAAGTCAACTTTATATTGGCAGACACACAGTTTGATTTATTATTTATTTTTTTTTTTCTTTCGTTTGATGAAATATATGCCTGAATTTTTAATATATATTTTCGAAGTTTTTCTTTTTATTTCTTATTTTTTATATAGTTTTTAAAGTTGCAGTACTGCAAGGCCGTCGGGATGTTCAAGTTTGATTAGCTATTATGGTATTGCCATCCATGACATTGGTTTATGGGGAACTGCCTTACCAAGGCCGGCGTTCAAATGACACCTAGAGGTGCTGCTATTATTATATAGTTTATTTTAATATAGTTTTTAGAACTTTTAATTCTTGGCATTAAGCCTTTTTAATATTTTTGCGGGCAATCGTCGCTTGGACTTTGAACTCAAAAGATTAAATTCTAATTCGGGTTTTTTGAATTTTAATATAAAAGATTTTTTTATTTTAAATAAATTAATTTATATTGTTAAATATTATTTAAAATAATTCGTTTATTTTTGTATTGTTGACTCTATCGAATCAATAATATCCACAGCAGTGACCAATTGAGTATCGCAACATTTTTTGGTCC
Source organism: Protophormia terraenovae (assembly GCA_951394005.1). Classification (NCBI taxonomy): domain Eukaryota; kingdom Metazoa; phylum Arthropoda; class Insecta; order Diptera; family Calliphoridae; genus Protophormia; species Protophormia terraenovae. The sequence goes on along the minus strand of OX596074.1, from coordinate 64,177,158 downwards.
TTCGAACCGGATAAAAAAATGTTGCGATACTCAATTGGTCACTGCTGTGGATATTATTGATTCGATAGAGTCAACAATACAAAAATAAACGAATTATTTTAAATAATATTTAACAATATAAATTAATTTATTTAAAATAAAAAAATTTTTATATTAAAATTCAAAAAACCCGAATTAGAATTTAATCTTTTGAGTTCAAAGTCCAAGCGACGATTGCCCGCAAAAATATTAAAAAGGCTTAATGCCAAGAATTAAAAGTTCTAAAAACTATATTAAAATAAACTATATAATAATAGCAGCACCTCTAGGTGTCATTTGAACGCCGGCCTTGCTAAGGCAGTTCCCCATAAACCAATGTCATGGATGGCAATACCATAACAGCTAATCAAACTTGAACAATCAGCATTATATCCAGTAAACACCAATTCGAATAGATGTTCATCATATAAAATCAAAGATATTAATGCGGATATTATTATATTAGAAAATAATATAGTTTTAAATTTCGTAAATTTAAACTTTCCGTTGCCGGTGAACAAAATAAAGGAATTTGAATTAAATAATTCTCATATAAGTATAAACGTTTTTGGAATGGAGGATAATGTTATTGTTGGTCATTACTATTTCACACAACAAGAAAAACCAAATCATATCAATTTGCTATTATTGGAAGACAATGACACATTCCATTACGTTTGGATAAAAATCAAGGTGAGTAAAATTTTTATTTAGATGCACGAATAATATTTACAAAAAGTAATCAATGCTTTCTTTTAATTTTATTTTTGAATATTACAGATTGATTAACAGTCAAATAACTAAACATAGAAGACAAATACATGTATGAAATTCATGTTTAATACACTTTCACGATAAAAAGACCTTAATAAAACATAAGAATGAATGCAACAACATGGTGACAAAGATGCCTAGCTTAGATAATAGAATACTAAGTTTTAAACATTTTAAAAAGCAAATAGATGTACCTTTTGTAGTATACGCCGACTTTGAATGTATTCTAGAACCAATTAATGTTCAAAATTCATCTAACGTCAACTTAGTACAAAAACATATTCCATTTGCTTATAGTTACTATATTAAATGTTCATTTGATTCAAGCTTAGATATATTTAGAATATATAGTGGACACGATTCAGCAAAGCATTTTTTTCAAAATTTAAAGATACGACAGATATTTATAATAATTATTTAAGAAAAACCAAACCAATGAATTTCTTAACAATATCTCAACAGCAAAAACATAAGGAAGATACAATTTGTCACATTTGTAACAAATTTTTATCATTTGAAGATAGGGTAGCTGATCACTGTCACTTAACGGGTGAATATAGAGGTCCAGCTCATAATAAATGTAATTTGGAATATCAAATAGCACATTTCATTCATATATTATTTCATAATCTCTCAGCATATGATTGTCATTTGTTTGTAAGAGAACTTTCATCCGTAAAGGGTGATATAAATATCATACCATTAAATAAGGAATCATATATATCCATATCTAAGAGAATTCCAATAAATGATAAAAATACTATTGAACTTCGGTTCATAGATTCATTTAGATTTATGCCATCAAGTTTAGAAAAAAATTCTAGCTATTTATCTGATTCTGATTTACCTACCGTGAAATCAATTTATCAAAATAATATCGAACTTAATTTAATGAAACGTAAAGGTATATTTCCGTATGATTATCTTAATTCAGAAAATTGTCTAAAAGAAACTCAATTACCATCTCAATCTTCCTTTTTTAACAAAATGAATAATGAATCGTGTAGTATGGATAACTATAAGCATGCTGAAGTAGTGTGGAATACATTTAATTGTAGAAATATAATGGACTATTTACATTTATATCTAAAGACTGATGTTCTTCTACTTTGTGATATTTTTGAAAACTTTCGAAAAGTTTGTAAAAGTATTTATAATTTAGATCCGTGTCAATACTACACTACACCTGGTCTATCATGGGATGCGATGCTAAAAACAACGCAAATAGAATTAGAATTAGTAACCGATATCAATATGTACAATTTTGTTGTACGTGGTATAAGAGGTGGTCTTGTCCAATGCCCTAAGCGTCATTCAATAGCCAATAATAAATATATAAGCGATTATGATTCCACTAAAGAATCCAATTATTTAATCTATTTAGATGTAAACAATTTATATGGTTATGCTATGTCTCAATATTTACCCTATAATAAGTTTGAATGGGTTGAAAACATTGAAAATTTCAATTTAAATGATATAAAAGAAGATTCACCCACAGGGTATAAATTAACACCAAATATGTTAAAAACTAAATAAATAAAATATTTTCACACGGTTAACAAAGCTGACGTTGCGTCTACAATTACATCCCAGCCACAACGTAGCTTTGTTCGTTCCCATCAAAAGTGATGACAACATGTCTGGACATTGCACGAGCTAGCAGCATAGCGGTGGCGTGATCAGCAGAAGATATCGAAAACCTGTGGTTAGCTTTTAGGGTAGTTTGTAAGAAACAATTACTGTAAATTTTGCCGTGAATAAAGAAGGTTGTGTGTTTAAACAACACACAACATAAATATTTTTTTAATAAAAAATATTTTTGAATTTTTAATTGGCGCCCGAGCAGGGACCATCAGGTCCTTCGGTAAAACACAGTCTTGCCTTAACGTGGTTCCTAAGTAGTCCATAAAGGACAAACAGGGTCGAGCTATAAAGCCGAAGCCCGTTAAGCCGCGATAGCAATCGTGAATTTTAAATATAGGAAATAGTGATAGTTAAAAAATTAAAATAAAATAAAAGAAAATGTTAAATTGAAAACAAAATAAAATAGAGATATTAATAGTTCAACAACACGACACGAAAGAGAAAAAATAATTTAAATACAAGAAACAGTGATAATTAAAAAAATAAAATAATATAAAATAAAAGTGATAAGTGACTGTTAAATTCGAAAAACAAAATAAAAAAAGTGTTATACTAATAATCCAACAACATAACACGAAAGAAACAAAGGAATTTAAAATATTAAAAAATTAGTGATAATTAAGAAAATAAAATAAATAAAATAAAAGTGACAAGTGACTGTTAATTTGAAAAACAAAATAAATTTAAGATATATTTGTAAAATATAACTAACATGTCTATTCATTGAAAAAGTCTTAAAAAAGTCATAGTTTTATTATGACTAAAAGTTACTACTATACTTGTGACTCGGTCATAACTTCATATTCTATTAACATAGTCACAAAACATGCTTAACATTTAAAATTATTGACTTTTCTTGTCAATTAAAAATAAAAATTATAAATAAAAATTTTTGTAAAAAATTTGAAATTTTTAGGAAAGAATGGTAATTTGCAAAGAATACTGCAAAATTTGATGAAAATCTGCAGGAAATGTGAGTAAGAGTGTGTTGTATATATACTTTATCGCTTTTTGGCCCTTAATTAATTAAAATATGTATGTATGCATTGTTTTTTCTACAACACATTTTTTGATAATTTCATATTTTTTATTTTCAATTAAAATAATTTCTTATGATAGTCACAATTCTTATGACTGCCTACATATCAGGTCTTAATTTTTAAACAAAATATTAATACATTTTTGTTTGTGAATAGAAAATTAAAGACTATAGTCACAATTTGTGTTTTATGACTATTTTTCAGTCACAATTTTTCTGTGAATAGGCATGTAAACAAACAAAAAAAAAAAAAAAAAAAAAAAAAATCACTTACTCAAAATAACAATAAAAAAAAAAAAAAAAACAAAAAATTTAGAAATATTGAAATTAAAAATAATAGATAATATATGAAGTAAATAAAAAAAATTCAAAGACTCCAAAACAAAAACAAGCAGAAGGATAAGTGAAATCATCATCATCAATCAACAGCATGAAGCAGATTATTCTTATGAAGTAAGAAATATTTTATATAAAACAATACTATTTTTATTTGTTTAACAAAAAAGAAATTCATATTGTAAATAATAATAATTTTTTTTTATATAAATTAACTTTACATTGATTTAGTAATATAATTAATTTTCTAATTGGTTTACAATTTTGTCTTTTTAATAAATCGGCATCTGCAAATAAAATATAAAAAAATTAAATATTTTTCTGTAAAAGTTAAAGTAAAATAAATTGAAGTAAACTTTCAGTTAATTATATCTATTTAAGGAAAAGAAATATTAATAGTAACAATTATACAAGCTATTATTTAGATGATTAGAGCAAAATCTATTGAAAATTAATTTTGTAATTGAAGTCCATTTTTCCTTTTTCCTGTGTATCTCATATTTAATAAAAAGAATTTAATGCCAAACGACCCAATAAGCGAAATAACTGAGAAGTTAAATAGGGCGTTAACCATGACCCAACCGACCGGTGCTTCCAGCTCAGCTGGCCTTATAGGATTAAATGAAGTTCAGGAAGAACAAATAAAAAAGTTGATTACAGACATAGTAGGGACAGGAAATGACATCCTGCAAGACGAGGGGACGGACCAGCCAGTAGGTAGAGTTACAGGAAGTCTGGAAGAACTTAATAAAGTTCCAGACTTAGTAAAGTCTATACGGGAAAACCGGGAGAATTTAATTCTTGGAGAAAATCGGTAGATAGGGTGTTAGATTTATTTGAAACAGTTCGAGGAACAGGAAAGTATTATGCGATTTTACACACTATCAGAACAAAAATAATAGGCGATGCCGATATGGCATTAGAATCATATCGAACTCCATTAGATTGGAGTAGAATAAAAAAATGTTTGATGATGCATTATTCTGATAAACGGGACATTGGTACATTAGAGTACCAAATGACAGTACTCTGTCAAGGTAACAGGACAATAAACGAATTTTACCAAGCTGTGTACCAGCATCTTTCTCTTATCCTCGATAAAGTTTCTTGCCTCGATCTACAAGAAACATCTCTTCGCGCAATGACCAATACTTACAGAGAAAAAGCATTGGACACTTTTATAAGGGGTCTCAATGGAGATCTTCCTCGGTTGTTAAGTATTCGCGAGCCTACATCTTTACCACAGGCATTACATATCTGCCTGAAATTAGATAATATGACATTCCGTAGAAATTATGCTTATGCTCAAAACCCGAAAACAAATGTTCAAAAGGATAAGACTAGTTCTGCAATACCTTTGAACACACGGAACTTTTATCCCGATCTTGCTCATACTGGTGCGATTAGACCACCAGTACCACCTCGTTATAACTCAAATTATAACAATCAAAACCCAAATGTAATCCAACCTAATTATCGCAATTGGATTCCAAAGACTCATCCTAACTCAGGAATCCAAAACACATTGCCCGGTCAATGGAATAGACCTCAATATTTGAACGTACCCAATAATTATCCGAAACCATTTGCAGTAGAACCAATGGAAGTAGACCGCTCAATCGAAACTAAACAAGTGAATTATATGAATCAACCCCCATCTAATCAAAATCCAAAAAGATCTGCAGGAAATTCGATTCAAGGACCGATTAATAAAATGCAGAGGAACTATCACATAAACGCCGATTACGTAGCTGAAAATACAGGGTACGAATGGACAGGTTACCCACCTGAGGGTAGCGAGTACGATATGCGTCAACCGAGTGACGAAGCGGAATATGTTCAAGAATATCTTCAACAAATCCCAGGGGAATATGAAAATACTGTGGGAGACCAAGGGGTCCAGGACGATGTCCAGATGGTAGTCAATTTTTTTAGATTAAATTGTTCCTCGTTACCGTACTTTGAAGCAAGAACGAGGAACGGAGACATAATTACATTTTTAATAGATACAGGTAGCAATAATAATTATATTAAACCAAATTTAGTTAAGAAACCAAAAAACAATGAAAAGGTTTTCTATGCAAAATCTGCCACTGGAGGAATAAGAATATCACAATACACCTTTTTGAACTTTTTAGGAACCGACGACACCCCCCTTAAATTCTATTTATTACCAGGTTTTGATTCATTCGATGCAATATTACGGCATGACAGTATGAAGGAACTCTCTTCTGTTATTTATACAGCCGAAAATTATTTCACAATTGGAAGGGGAGAACGAATTAAGAGAATTAATATTAAACAACGTGTTTCACAGAGTGTGAATAACATAGAATTGCGAACAGAACATTTAAGCGAAAGCCAAAAACTTTCCCTTAAGGACATTGTAGATCATCATAGCTAATTATTCGCAGAACCCGATGAGAAACTAACATATTCTACTGTAGTTGTAGGAGATATAAGGACTGAAAATGAGACACCAATATACGCGAAAAGTTATCCATATCCTATGGCTCTAAAAGACGTAGTAGAAGAAGAAATTAATAGACTTTTGCGAGATGGTATCATAAGACCATCTCGATCCCCATATAATTCTCCTATCTGGGTTGTACCTAAAAAAGATGATCACTCTGGGAAAAAGAAATTCAGATTAGTTGTGGATTTCAGAAGACTAAATACAGTAACGATAGCAGACAAATACCCCATTCCGGAAATTAATGATGTTCTTGCAAATTTGGGTGGAAATCAATATTTTACCGTTTTAGACCTTAAAAGTGGTTTTCATCAAATTCCACTTAGAGAGCAGGATAGACAAAAGACAGCATTTTCCGTTAACAATGGTAAATATGAATTTACCAGATTACCATTCGGATTAAAGAATGCCCCGTCAATTTTTCAAAGGGCACTCGATGATATACTAAGACAATTCATTGGAAAAATATGTTATGTCTATGTGGACGATATTATTATCTTCAGTAAGGACGAAAAATCGCATCTGGAACATGTAAATCAGGTATTTGAGACATTAAAAAGAGCAAATATGAAAATTCAACTAGATAAGTGCGAGTTCTTTAAACGCGAAGTAGAATTTTTGGGATTTATTGTATCTAAAGAAGGGATAAAAACGAACCCAAAGAAGGTGGAGACGATATTAAAATTTAATTACCATTAGACATTAAAGGAACTTCGCTCATTCTTAGGTTTATCAGGGTATTATAGACATTTATTAAAGGATACGCTGATATTGCGAAACCACTCACGATTCTTTTACGAGGTGAAGAAGGAAGGGTATCGAAATCAACATCTTGTCAGACTAAAATTAATTTGGATGATGCGGCAAAGAAAGCTTTCGATGACTTAAAGAATGCTTTAATATCACGGGAAGTTTTACTATCGTATCCTAACTTTGATAAAGACTTCCAACTAACAACTGACGCTTCGAACTTTGCCATAGGAGCAGTACTCAGCCAAGACGATAAGCCAATAACTTTTGTTTCCAGAACACTCAACAAGACCGAAGAGAGTTAATGCGCCAATGAGAAGGAAATGTTGGCAATCATATGATCACTGAGTTCATTGAGGAACTACCTATATGGGTCCAAGAAGGTGATTATTTACACAGACCACCAACCACTTACATATGCGCTCAGTAATAACAATAATAACTATAAAATGAAGAGATGGAAATGTATCCTAGAGGAATATAATTATGAACTAAAGTACAAACCTGGTAAAACTAATGTTGTAACTGACGCCCTTTCCAGAAATCATTTGGAAGTAAACGTTCTTCAGGATCAATCAGACTCTTCTACTATGACTCAACATAGTGCGGAAAGTTCGGCCGAGAACCTTATACCGAGTGTTGAAATCCCGGTAAATGTATTCAAAAATCAACTCTTTATAAGCATTGGTGAAGTACCTTCATATCAGTTCAAGATAGTCTTCCCAGGTTATCATCGACATCTTATACTGGAAACAGGTTATGACGAACAGAAACTAATTAACGTACTTAAGAGATACCTTAACCCATCAGTAATAAATGGTATTAAAACTCCCGAACCAATTATGGGCAAGATTCAGAACATATACGCGGATCATTTCTCAAATTATAAATGCAGATTCACTCAATTAGTAGTTGAAGATATAACCTCCGAAAATGACCAGGAAAACATAATTTTGGAAGAACATAGTAGGGCACATCGTAGTGAGAGGGAAAATAAAGCCCAAATTATGGAAAAATATTATTTCCCAGGGATGGCACGGAAAATTAAAAGAATAATAAAGTTGTGCTCAACCTGCAAGAAGAACAAATATGAAAGACACCCAAATACACCGGAATTGAGAGAAACACCAATCCCAACATACCCAGGTCATACAGTCCATATTGATATATTTTCAACAGATCGGAAACTGATTCTAACTTCAATTGATAAATTCTCAAAATATGTACAGGTTAAACAACTTAACGGTAGGTCTATCGAAGATGTTAGGAAGCCACTTAGGGAACTTTTATTTTTCTATGGTGTTCCAAAGAATGTAGTCATGGATAATGAACCCTCATTGAATTCTGCTTCTATTTTGTTTATGATGAAAGACGATTTGAAAATTAATATTTTCACGACGCCTTCCTATAAAAGTGAGCCAAATGGCCAAATTGAGCGCTTCCACTCCACTTTGGCAGAAATAATGAGATGTCTTAAAGAAGAAGGAACATCAAGAAATTTTGAGGAATTGCTGGAAAGATCAGTAAATGAATACAACCACTCTATCCACACTACCACTAATAGAAAACCAGTGGACCTATTTTTCGGACGAACAGTTGACTTTTCACCACAGGATTACGAGATGACAAGACTCTCAAATATCGAACGATTGAAAAGAAAACAGGAAAAAGACTTCAGTTATCATAATAGGAAAAGAAAGCCAGTCAAGGAATACATTCCTGGACAACTGGTTTATGTAAAATCAAACAAGCGATTGGGGACTAAATTAAGTAACCGGTTTAAAGGGGAAATCGTGAAGGAAAATCGCGGTACGACCATCGTAACGGAAAGTGGTCGCGTTATTCATAAAAGTCATATAAGGAATTAGAATCTTCTACGCTCCTAAAAGTAATTTTTTTTTATCATTTAATTTTAGATTATTTTTGGTGACCGTCATGGCAGACCTAAGTATTCTTGACTACTCTAACGCCAGACTTGTGACGATTCATACTGGAATGGCGAGAAGACAAAACGGGACATTTAAAGTTATACATTCAATCAATCTTGAACAATATAGAGATCTAGTGGACAATTTAGAATCATCTTTGGACACGAACATTACCTATAATCATCCACTCCGTCCGTTTCTAACACAACAAGCCCTTGACATTAAAGGACTTATCAAACGCCTTAGTCCAAATAAAGGAAAAAGATCGATTGATTTAATCGGTACAGCATGGAAATGGATTGCCGGAACGCCGGACAGCCATGACTTTGAAATTTTGGACCAAAAAATGGCAAATCTCCTAGAAAACAATGATAGACAATTAGTTATTAACGAACTGACTATTAATAGAATTCAGGAGATATCTAACATTACTAACG